>JAOBRG010024903.1:0-23053 GCA_027574985.1 Umimayanthus nakama | reverse complement strand
TTGGTTGGTATTACTTTAATATTAAGGAAGTTCTCGAAAGTTGAAATCGGCGCGGGCACTTTCCGCCCCCCCCCCCCCCCAGGTGAAATAGGGTTAATGAGTAGTGTGAATGTGGCTTTAATAGCAATAATATCAACACGATTGACCTCTGTTTCGTCACAGGCCTCCCAAATACTTGGAGCGTATCGCAAAGCACTGAAACAGTTCGTACATCTACTCCGGCGATCCATTCAAGATTTCAAGACCTTCGCTGGAGGCAAAACTACTGCAAAGCAACTACGCCGTCTTGTCATCCGTCTTCGTAGCCTGATAAATACAATTAAGTTGGTCGAAAGCAACCTTAACACGGTAAGCTGAACAGTCGAACACAAACGGGTTTTTTTTCTCTTTGAAGAGAATTGCCCAGGATAGGGAAGACCATCGGAAATCCTAGAAAAACACCCTAAAAACAACAAACGGTAAAAACTTGCGTACCCTAAAACATAGCCCCAGGCCAAAAAAACTTCTAATAAAACGGAATTTGTTAAAAAAACGTACGTATTCAACAGATCTGTTACCCATGATAACTGAAAGATTTAATACCCTCACAAATATCGGTTTCATCTTTTAAAAGATCGTGCTTGAACTAAATCGTCGATCATTTCAACCCCCATGAACTACGAAGTACATCTCCATCATCCCATTATAGGGAGTAGACCCCCCCCCGGGAGAGAACTGTAGTCTGTGGGAGTGAACGCTAAACGCTTACCCATGCACCTACGTACAAAATAACTGAACTTTAAACTGAAGGCAGATCTTTAGTCCCTTAGAAAGCGAGACTAGAGTACAGACTAACGGCGTAAAATACAATCATGTGCAATATTACGCAAAAGTAAAAACGCGCGTTCGTTTCAACATTAGCGCATCATTCTAAGTGTTTTGTCTGAACGCGAAATGTCTTTTTTAGACCAGTTACTACTTGTACTAATAAACTGTGAATAAAATTATAAAACTGTATATTTATGTCTTCACCGCATAAAAAACTTCTTATTCTTGCTATTTTTCACTTTTAAGGGAGTTCAATTTAGACCAAGCCACAGCAACAGCTCTAGTCAGGTCAGGCCAACAACGATTCCAAGAAATAATACCATGATTGGATTCAACGCTACGACAAGAAGCCTCAGTAGTCGCGAGGCACCTGTGCGTGCGGCTCAGGTGCTAAATCAACTGTACAGCGACCTCCTGTTCATTCAGCTTGGGCTCTATAGTCTGTCTTCAAGACCATGCCTTGGCTGAATACCAGTTAAAGGTTCAGTCACACTTTGTGTTTATCATGTCACAAAGTGATGATAAGTGAATAATAAGTTGCTTACGTGCAGTTAAGCTTAGTACGTATTTTCCTCAGGAAAAACATGTAAAAACTACTGTTTGTTAAACAAACCAAATACAGAGTTCTAACTGTTAAGGTTAATTCGAATCGAACATGAAACGAACACTATAGATTTGCTTGTACATATTCCAACAAGATTGAAATACATTAATTTGTATTGCTGAACAATTGAATGCCCGGTATCCTTTGCGACTTTTTATGCTCCAGTGCGAGCTAAACGCACCCGCAAAGGATGTCGGACTCCCGGTCTTGTTGCTATAGCATTTGTGATGTAAGACTTAGTATAAAGCTTGATGTAGGACTTGATACATGTAAGACTTGGTGTAAGACTCGATGTAAAACCTATCAATTACATAAATAAAGGCATGCCGTCAATTTGGTATAAACTAATACGGATACGTCAATATTTTATCTTGATCTTGTGTGTGGCAAGCTAGGGGCCTGGAGAATAGTTTCTAAGCTAATTTCTTTGTCAATTCTCAAAAAAATATCTGTTTTGCCTCCCATACATTGTCTTCATAATGCTTTTGAGTCCAAATAATATCTTTGCCTAATTCGACCATGCATTTTTTCCTTCTACCTGCAAACTTAGCCGATATCTCAAGGTACGTTCTTCAAAGTTTAGAACGAGAAGACGGCAGACGTGCCAGACGTTTCATGAATTTTGATTTTTTTTAACGGTGGTGCTTTCAGCTTGGTGATTGTTCTTAGCTTGTTCTTTATCATTTTTGGGCAAATCTCAGCGTCGGTGTTCTTATAAAGTCTGTTCTTATTAAAAAAAAAAAAAAGCGTGTATGTGCACTTTTATACCCTAGTAGTATGCTTACCCTAAACTTTGCAAAATGTCTGGTGAATCATATCCTCTATTCTTAGAACCAATCAGAGTACAGCTCATAGATACTGCAAGGCGAAGATCGAAGTTGCTAAGTAAGAACAGAAACTGGGCCCTACTCCGCGAGGAGTTGAATCTTGGGACGAGATTAACATAGAGGATGATTAGTCATTGTGTGAGAAGTTTCTGGCTCGAGATGATATCCTACAAACCATTCATCGTTTTTCAAACTGTTTATCGTGTCGGTTTCAATGTTAATTTGATGTCTTCCGAACTGCACCTTGATCGATTGAGCGTTTTTTATCTTCGTTCTGTAAGACTGATTAGCAAGAACTTACCAAATGAAATAACGGTACTCTTACTTTCAGCGAGTTTTTGTTTTTACATTTATTCAAATTTTATAGCTAAAAATGTCTTCAGCAGTCCTATTGCTTAAGAAAAGCAAACATCAATGTTTTCATTACTACCAAGTTATAGTTGGTCTCGTACTTTTGAGCCTCGTTTTTTTCCCGTCCTGGGTTTTCAGTATCAAATTTTTGTTAGTCTCGGATTTTTTCAAATTTGAATAACTTCACCCCCCCCCCCCCCAATTGCACATGCAACCTTCCCTTGACCCACAAACCCTATTGCAAACATAATTAGAGAGCGTTGCAACAAAAGCATGAAAAAGCGAGAGAGATAGAGTGAAAAAAGTCTAAAAATCGGATACTGAATAACACAAAAATGAATTAAAACTGTACAGACCGCTATGATGTCGCTGAAACGTAACAGAAGGAAAATCAGCAATTGATCATCAGTAGGGTGCCTAAAATGTGTGCAATTCTACAACTGGTCTCCGCTTCATTAAATCCTGGATCAAACGCAGACCATTTTAGGAAGAGCCACCCACTGTGTAAACACAGTTACTGAATAAACATTATTATAGGCAAGGAAAATAGAACTGTAACTATTTATTTAGAATTTGCGTCTAACGCCAGAATATAAGACAGATCCTCCAATACTATTCCACCCCAACCCACCCTACCCTTCCCAACTTCTCTCCCTTTGTTTTGATGCATTTGTTGCAATACTCTGTTATGTTTGCAATGAGGTTTATGGGTCAAAAGGATGGTTGCTTGTGCAATAAAGGTTTACATGAAGCATTTTGAAAAACGTTCTTCAGCTTCGTTCAGTCTTGGACATTTTTGCTCTTCCACCCCACCCCATCCATTGCGTTTCCACGCATTTATTGCATCGCTCTCCATTACTCTTGCAGTGATTTTTGTGTGTCAAAAGAAAGTTGCATGTGCAATATGGGTTTGATTGAAGCATTCGGAGAAAAACTTATTTTTTTAGTATGTTTATGTACATTATAGTTTAAACAGACGAGCCAAAAACTGTCCATTTTCGAAGATTTTAAAGGATAGTTGTCAGGCGTTACACCGAATTTTTCTCCAGAGAATACGAATGAGACTACTAGTGGGGTCAAATAATTTACACTTATTTGTATAACAGCGTCTATTTTGTGGCCAAGGCTGAATGTTCTTAATTATTTTGAGGATTTTAGCCTCAAGTGTTCTTAAAATGACCTTATTCTTTTTTAAGAATTTAGTGTATAATTAGTTTTTCACAATTCAACCTGTAGGGTAGAACCCTAAGACCTTACTGTGCCCTTCCTTTGGACAACAACTGATCCCAGAGTCATTCGCCAAAGATCTGGGTGTAGTCTAACATTCAGTAGCCACATTTTATCGTTATTGTCAATCTTGCTCTCTAGTCTGTGTCAAACAAGCATGGTTCGCCACTTATTTTCCAAAGAAGCTTTGCGTATAACGATTAATTCTCTTGTGATTAGGAAACTACTACATCCATAAGCTACAACTCATGCAGAATTTCGCAGCCTGTATACTTGCTGATACAACAAAATATGGCCACGTTACACTAGGCCTTGGCGGACTGTGCTAGCACAATTTTTGGCATAATTGGAGCAAAAAAGCATTATTTTTTAAACGAGCACTGACACGGCATAATTAGCAAATTTTAGCACTTTTTGGAGCATAAATTCATAAAATTTAGTAAATATGGTATATTTTCTACAGAAATAAATTTAATTTAGGTAGTATGTTCTTGCAATGCGTGTTTTAGCTACGCTAATAGTAGTATTGACTTTGTTCTGAAATGCTTAGTTACTAGTTACAAACGGTTCAGAGATTGGACAGCTGAGGGCCGAGACAAACTGCCATAAAACACAATAAATTTACAACAGTTTATTTAAAAAACATCATAATTTGGTGTCTTTATTGCGCGAATATATGTACAGAATCTACGTCATTTTGTCAGCATAATTTCGAAAATCAAGACCATAATTTGGGAATTCTGGCATAACTTTGGTATAATTTGGCAACATTTCGAGCACTACTAGTAGCATAGTATGCCACTTTTAGGAGCACAATCCGCCAAGGCCTACGTTACACCGGCCTTGAAAGATCTTGGCTGGCTAACTGAACAGGAGCAACTACGGTTGCGAGACCTAATATTGATGTTTAAACCATGTAGTACCAGGTTACCTTAGTTGCACTGCGTTAGGAAAGCGATCAGATGCACATGCATACAATCTAAGAAACAGTTACCATCTTAATATCCCAAAATGCCGAACAGTGGCTGCCCAACGCGGTTTTTTTATTAGGAGCCAAAAAATATCGGAACAATCTCAGCCGTGAAACAAGAAGTGTTCAAACGTTGAGATTTTTTAGAAAAGGCTAAACTAAAACTCACACAAAAAGTCATATGGTACTCTTTTTATTAGTGTAGACTTGTTAGAGTTTTTAGATTTTTCTATCATTACTGTTAGTATTATCATTATTATTATTAGTATTAGTATTAGTGTTGTATTATTATTATTACTATTATTATTATTATTATTATTATTACTGTTGTTGTTGTTTTTATTGTTACTCACTAAACTGTGAGTTTTCAAATAACATACCATATATTATTATGAATTGATTCTGAAAAGCCCTTTTGAAAAATTGACATTAAAGTATTGTATTGTATTGTGTGAGAAGTGAGGCCTTGGCTCTGTGACTGATTGTGCTGTTGTTTTCATCAGCCACACAAACATTTGATGCATAGCGGGAACAACAGGGTGGGGGGGGGGGGGGAGGTACTGGAGATATGCCGCTTGATGAGGTTGCACTTTCACAAATTGGTTGACTATAATGGGGTCACATTTTTAACAGAGTTACCAGAATTGGATTTCACATTTTCGGATTTTCCAGGGTAAGAAAATTCTGGTAAGCAGGAATTTAAAAATGGGAAGATTCACGGCCAAAAGTGACTAATGCCCCATTTACACCAACGCTTAAACATGTATTAATGTTGTTTAACTCAACAGGTTTAAAACTTATTTTCAAGCACAGGAAGACTTTCGGCTCAAAATTTATAGCAAACAATTTTCGAAAACAGCCATCCAAGTTTGATTCAGTCCTGAAGATTTTTTTGCTTGCTACTTACAAGAACTAGCAACTTGAAAAAGTCAGTTTAATTAAACATGTTTGTATGTGAATGCAGTATGAGACGAGGTACATAGATGGCCACAGAATAGATTGTAATAGGGTAGGGGTTCAAAGAGGCTCGCCGCACGTACCAAGCAAAAATTGACCAAGTACCCCTTGGGGGGGGGGGGGCAATGAACCTACAGCGATCAAAGTACAATAATTTAGTGGTTTCTTAAAAAACGTACAAGTTTTACAAGTAGCCTTTGTGTATCCACGTTCACAGAAGCCATCAGGCGATACTGTACCGTCGTAAGACTTTATTTTACAGTTTGGAAATAACGTTTCTCTACTGAATACAGTATGTAAAGTAAAGGCCTGGCTAAACTAGGATACATGTAGCGCGCTACATTGTCGCGTGCTACATGTATCCTGAATGTTTCTTTGTTTAGTCACCGCGGAAACATTGTAGCGCGTGACAAAATTTGTAGCCGAGACACAGAAAATGTTTTTGGGAAACATCAGAAACATTTCTTGTATCTCTACATGTCACTCGATTGTAGCTTGCACGTTTAGCCACCCCTGGACACATGCTGACGACATTTCGGCTACAGTGTAGTGCGCTACATGTATCCTGGTTTAACCAGGCCTTAAGTATTTGCTACGTATCCCAGGCTTCAGCATGTTCTTAAATTTTGGGATTTTTTCAGCCTCAAACGTTCTTAGAAAAAATGAGTGTACAAACTATTCGCACCTCACTTCTCCTACAATTTGACTAACATTCGTCCAGTAAACAAAGTAGCTACTGTTTCTCCGGAGCAACAAGCAGTCATCCATTGTAGGGTTGAATACTTGCCGATTCCTGTAAAAATCAACAGTGTTTTCCAAGAAAAGCTATTATGTTTTCCAAGAGTTTAAGAAAGCAAGCGTTTTTCGGTTGCGTCACAAACGCTGTCAAAATCCTGCTTTTAAACTTTCACTATCTTTTTGACTCAACGTTTTTACTTTCTGATTACAAAGATTTGTTTTGTGTTTAAATTGAGTTAGTCTGCTCTTGAGAATCGCTTAAAGTTTTCTCAATTAGATGGAGTCATTTCCCTATGCATCTACTACAAACAGGAATCCAACAAAGTCTCAAGAATTGAGAGCGATTTGCAGCACACTTCTTTGTACACTAGTTTCCATGGTAGCACTTCCCTGATTTGAATATCATTTTCATTTTTTAAGAAAAGCGTAAATGTATTCTGAGAACTAAATAAAGGCAAATAAGTTTAAGCTTGCTTCACAAACACTCTGACAGCTGGATGTTTCTTCTTTTCTAAGTCTTATTTATGAAGATCAATTCTTTTTTAAATGTTCTTATATTATTTCCAATTGTCGCGTGATTTGATCACCGAGATCTTCTAAAGTGGTGGCTTTTAAGATCCCCAATAAAATTTGCCTTGAAATATAGAAGGGTATTAGTTCAATTTTGTTTTCCATCGAGATAGTATGACCGTTTTTGTATTAATAGTATATTTGTTTGCCGTTACAGAAGTAAATAAAGGTAGCAATGTTTCCGTAGTTTTTTGTAGAAAATAAAAAATTCATGAGGGAATGTAATTCAATATTTATCTGAAAGTATAATTCAAACGCTTCTTTTTTAAGAATATGAATACTGCTTGCATGTGTCTATGAGAACTGTAAGCAACAAAAAATACTTGTCCCAATAAAATAAAAATACTTGACGCCGTTCAACGCATTTTAGTTATACTGAAATACTATTAAACTTTAAATAGTTTTCCCGTTGCAAACGATTCATAATTTAATGTACGGTTAATTTAATAAAAATTTGGTTCCTTCTCAAATCTTTTTCAAAATGTAAAACGGGGTACTTAGTGGAGCTAAAACGCATCCTACTGATGATAAGTTATAAGTTGAAGACTTTATTGAAACTAGTGTTACTGTGAATTACACTCTAAACAAAAAGTATTTTCGGAGCATAGTTTCTTTTATAAGCCGGGTTCGATGGTCCGTTACTGTTTTATGTTTTATTTCAGCAGCATCATAGTTCTCTGTTTAGTTTTCTTTAATTTTTTTGGAAAACATTTAGTACAGCAGTAGAGGTGTTATTTCAACATTTTCCCCTTGATATAATTTTGACGCTGCTATTTCAAGGATGTGGACTCTTTAAAATTTTCTGGCTAATATAGCAAAATGGAGCCAAAACCAGCTTTTAAATTGGCAAATTTCTTAGGTATCCTACTGAATATCAGTCATCGGTTTTCTTTTCAGCAGCATTATACTTATCTGTACATTTTTATGTTTAGTATTTTCTTTTTTGAGCAACTCTCTAAGAAGCTTTCGACAGTAGTCAACACCTCCAAAACGTATACAAAGTGATGATTTGCGCACTTTGTGTTCAAGAAATACAAGAGTGATGAACATAATTAAATGTTTCTAGTAAGGTTAAAAACTTTCAGTCAATTGGCTTGGTACTCGTCGGAAAGACTGCAGGAAAAAGATTCCAATTACAACTTAAAAATTTAGGGGGGAAAAGTGTGCATTTTTTGTTGTTGTTAAATCGGCAACGATTTGGCCTAAACACGGTTTTCTTCATGTTCGTCTTTTAATTGTGCGTAATCTACAATTTTTCCGCCTTTTACTATTGACACACTGGTTAGCAACAGCTTTCTATTGCTGAGCTCTATGAGTTTCTTATACAAGTTAAATTAAACATAATGTTCATGAACATTACGGTTCGGAATCAACCGTTATATTTTCTTCTTCCCCCACTGTCTTGTTCAACCGAGCGGCATAAAAAAAACCGGAACTTCCAGTATCATGCTTACTTTTCGTAATTTCTTGGTACTGTAATGTTCTTAATTTGATACTTTTTTTTGAATAATTCATTTCTATCTTTTAATTTCGTTTTTAAGGGAAATCCTCAATAGAAATTGAAAATGGGATGTCCTTCAAACCGGAAGTAAGCGCGAGTTTTTCGAAAGAGGGAAGTTAACATGTACTGCCTGTTGGCGACAATTTTGCATAAAAGGTAAGAAAGATAGGGAAAAACTAAACTCTAAAATTAAAAAATGATTTCTTCAGATTTTTCTATAAAAGCAGAAAAACTCACTACAGTTTCAAACAATCCTCACTTAAGAGAAGTGCCGATTACTGAAGTAAAACATTGAGTATAGAGAAGAATGTTTGGTAAGTTATTTTAAAAAATTGAAAGCTTGTAGCAATATCTTAAATGGAACTTTTGAAACTAATTGTCTTAAACTAAGCAACTTTCTCGAATTTTTTAAGGCAAAGTTAAGTGCACTCGTATAAGTGAAGTTATGTTTTTATCAGACGGGTTTTTTATTTCTCGGTACCAGATCTTTAAACCGTTTTTGTTCCATAGAGTAGCGTGGGAAGTTATTTTTTCTAAAACGAATAAAGATCGTTTCCTAAAACAGTATAAAACTGACAACGGGTAAAAAAATACAGTAACCTTAACCTTGACTAAAATTAAAATAGAAAGTTGGTGAGGGAACCGAATGTTAGCCTTTTCTTCAACGTTATGAGACACTGACTGTTATTTCTTGTCTTAATTGTTATTTGTTCAGTTTGAGTTTCTCACACTCATACTCATGTGAACCAAACTTTAAGCATGTTGTCTAAACCATTATCTTCTTTTCTTCGTGAAGCCAAAAAAACTTTAAAATTTGAGTTACAATTTTTTGATTTAGTTGCAATTATGATATTATTTGTGGTAGGAGGTTTTAGAAACCACCAAGCTCATTAAATTTGCTAAAAAAACTCGATATACCAAGTGAGGTGCCATCACTCATTGTTTCATAGTGACAATACATTGTTGCGTTCTTTGTGACGCAACTCAGGGCTCATTGTCACTTGGTATATCGATCATAACCGCAATTAGCTAGTGTTTGTTGATCCATAACCAATTTCTCGGTAATTCAACAGGAATAATCGTTCGACTTGCCCTTATGCCCAGCCTGATCATATTGATTGTGAGAGGGAGCCCTGTACCAACAACAAACCAGCCTGTCACAACAGCTTGTCCCGTCCAACAGAGCGTCAAGAGACAGATGCTTAACATAGAGCTCTTAACAAGACACTTAGGAGGCGTTACATACCGTGCTATTACCAACATCGTGAGTTTTTCGCACATGTTTAAGTTTGAGCTTTTACTGTAGCAGTGTTAAAGTTCAGGACATTTTTACATGTCTGGAATCATTTGGATCAAGCTAAACTGTGCACAGGCAGTTATCGTTGGTGTTATGTATGCTATTATTGTTGTTGTTAATATTGTTGATATTGAATTTGTTGATGTTTTTGTGTTGTTGCTGATGTTGTTGATGTTGCTATTGTTGTTGTTGTTGATGATGTTGTTGATGGTTTAGGTTTTGTTGTTATTGTTGTTGATGTTGATGTCGTTGTTGTTGTTATTGTTGCTGATGTTTTTGTAAATAATGATGTTGTTGTTGATGATTTTGCTTTTGTTGCTATTATTGTCGATGTTATTGTTGTGGTTGTTGCTGATGTTGTTGTGGTTGATGATATTGCTATGATTGTTAAGTTGTTGTTTTTGTTGTTATTGGTATTGCTGATGTTGTTATGTCGATCTTATTATTGTTGTTGATACTGTTGTTGTTTTTGTTAAGAATGTCGTTGTTGATGATTTTAGTTATTGTTATTGTTGTTCAGATTGATGCAGTTGTTTCTGTTATTGTTGTTGTTGTTGTTGATGATAAATCATTGTTATTGTTTTTGCTCTTGTTGTTAGTGTTGAAATTGTTGTTAGTAGTATTACTCGTTTAAGTTTAAAACTAGACGTCTTGTTTATTTACTTCCAATCACTTATCTTTAAAGGCATAAGGTCTTTAAAGATAAGAAACAACCACGGCCGAAAGCTCTTTTTCAAAATCTTAACCGTTCACTGCATATTGATCTTACTTCGTACGTTAACGTGTGCATTAAAACAAACTTGTTATTAGAGAGCTGCTATTATTAATATTGTCATTATTACTAAAACTATACTACTGTTATTGTGATTGTAATTACTATTATTATTATTATTATAACTATTACTACTTTTATGATTATTCTTTTTCGTATTCTCATTCTTATTCTTATTCTTATTTTTTTTCTTATTCTTATTCTTCGTCTTCTTCTTATTATTACTATTATTGGTTTTTTGGTACTTTGATAATTGATATTGTCATTTTATTATCAATTTTCGTTACGTTATTACTTTTGTTGATGTTTTTTCACATGGTGAACTAAATCCCTCATATTTTTTGCCGTTTTTAGACGGCAACATGGCTGAGCCCAGTCGATCAGTCCAGCCTCAGTTACAACGATCCAGCCTTGCAGCTCAGTTTAAAGCCAATACCTAACGTAACAAAAAGGTCTACTGTAAGTATTCTCTTTTTGCAGTTTTAGTGAGTAACAAAAATGATAACTTCTTCCTCAAAATACTCTTTGCATGCTAGACTGGGTCTTTGTTTTTAATTTCTTTGTACCGCAAAGAAAGTATTATGAAGGCAGGTCACACGGTTTTTATGCCGTCGGGAATAACAATTCTTTTAAAACCAGTATCATTTTTTGTACAATATCCTTCCAAAAATAGAACCCCCATGCCCTTTCCCAAGAGACAACAGAGTTAAGCTATTTAACTTAAAAGTGAGAGGAAGAAAGGAAAAAGGGGATGCTGTCTAACAATTTCGTTTTACAAAAACATTTGGAGAGTCATCTTCTCCGGCTCAAAACGTCCCTGTCCCTGGAATTTATCCCCGACTAGCCCTGAAAGGCTAAGCCATATTTACGAACAAATCAACCCCCGAGGGGCTAGTGAAAGCGATCCACCTCTCCCATGGTTTCCCAAATGGTTGCACAGAAAAAGAAAATAGCTGTGGCATGTAAGCAGTTTTACTTCTTACCACAACCATCAAGTTTTATTTAAGAACGGTTGCTATAGCAACAATTTTTACAACAAGTCCGCCTTCTTGCCCGCCTTGTTGGATTTTTCAAAAGTTTTACTCGGCAAAATTGCAGTAAACTTTCTTGTAACTAATAGAATGTGTGTTTACAGCTTCAAATAGGAATAAAACTAAGAATATACTGGAGACGAAGAAATATGAATAAATTTTGTCAAATGTTATACAGTTTTCTTATTCAAACCTTAACTTTGCATAATTAGTTTTGCATAATTTTTTAAGTGATGACAACATCAAGTTAATGTCAAAAGATGTGTTCATAATAGGACTACAGATACTGAAAATTTCACTTTGATTGCCTCAAAGCTTCAGTTTTTTGATTGGAAAAACATTATGGTGGCTGTTTAAGGATTTAATGGATCAGTCCACCAAACACTGATATGCATTCAGCTAAACTTATCAAATTAGAAAGTACTTCATATCTTAACAATTCTCCCAGCGGACTTTAAATGACAAAATTTCTATCTCGTCACAGGCCTCCCAGATACTTGGTGCGTATCGCAAAGCGTTGAGGCAGTTCATTCGTCCACTCCGACGATCTATTCGAGACTTCAGGACCTTCACTGGCGGCAAAACTACTTCGAAGCAACTGCGCCATCTTGTCATCCGTCTTCGTAATCTGATTACCCTGATTCAGTTTGTTGAAAACAGCCTTAATCAGGTAAGTCCGGGCATCCCGAAATGGGCCGACTGTAAACAACTAGTTTAAAAAATATTGGGATTTTTGCCTGCGTTAGCGAGAAGCTAAATATGAGGTTTGAACCTGAAATGGTTGGTATAGTCTACTTTTCACCTTAATGTTGGATGTAAAGTCTGAGGTTTTTTTTAGCAAATTTAATGAGTTTGGTAGTTTCTAAAACCTCCTGCCACAAATAATATCAACACTGTGTGCAGTTTGAAGGAAATGGCCAAGATGAGATTTTTAACCATATATATGCATAGATCAGAGGTAAAGCTTCAAAATAGCGGAAAAAATGTGATATCTTATAAACCAAACGAGATTTTGAAACAGAAAAACTTTCACCAGTAGTGGGCTGGAGGGGACGCCACAACTCTTAAAAGCTTTTTTCTTTAGACTATTTTTATGTCGTTTCATTCGGAGTTTTAGCTGTAAAATATAAGCAGAGTGGCCTTTTAAAAAACGCTGACACGATTTTGGACTGCAAATAGCGTCAATTATGAAAATGTAAAAATTGTTACCTTTAAACGCAACTCGTCTGGCTTAGAACTCCGGGTTGGGAAAACAAAGGTTGGAAAACAAGTTGTTCGTTCTCTTTATACATTTGAAATTGTCAAAAATAAATCGAACGGCTATTTAGGAAAATTAAGAAGCTTTTCAGTAACATGTAGCTTTATAGGGTTTCGTCAAGAAAATAACAAAGATTGATAAAGATGTGCTCCGTTAGCCGACTGACACCGCTCAAACTAAACAGAAACTTATTAACAAGTATTTTCTGGTAAAATGTATGTTTTTCTCTCCTCTCTCAAAACGGTTGACTGCTGCGTTGAATTGAGATACAAAGAGCGATTAGATATTGCAACACTGGATATTTGAAGCCTTATAACTCTTCAGGTTAACAAATGATATTTTGTCAAATAAACTGTTGCATTTGTTGCGATTTTTTTTCTGATTTCTTTGAGTTGATAACAGATCCAGCCTGCAAAAACAGGAGCTTCAATAGCTGTTGTAGTGTTTGGTCTTGGCTTTTTACGCAGTTGCTGTCATATATTAACTTATTAATTTGCACATGTATCAGAGTTCAGAAGTTAGTAGATTCATTTTTAAGTTAAAGCAACCGTGTAAGAAATTACAGTCTGAGAAATTTTGGATGTTAGACCGCCATTACATAAGAACCTATTCAGCCTTGAATTTGAAACAGGTTAGTCAAGCCCAGTTAAAGTAATTTATAATTGAAAGCAGGCACTGAATGAGTAAAACTTACTTTACTACAACTACAACAACATCGAGGTCCTTTACATATTGTTTAGTTTTGTTGTTTTGTTGAAAAGCGTATCAAAAGCCTTTAGTTCTCGGGTTAAGGCTAGGGGGTACTCCCATATTTTGGCTATATATACGGCCGCTTGAAAGGGCATAGCTTCAAGCCATTTGCTAAAGGATAGGGTTTAAGAAATCATGGAAAACTTGTCTGGAATAGGTTCCCTGAATAAAATATGATTCTAACTAAGGACCTAAACAGCCTTATTCCCCACTAAACACCCGACATTATTCAGGCTGACCTGTAAAAAGGTAGGGTGATTACTGCATGGAGTGCTCACTCTAAAGACACTCGTACAATAGCTTTGTGTTTTTCCCAAAATCAATGGCTGTCTCTTGTATTTTTCTGACTTTAAAGGGTGTTCAAACAAGTGGAAGTCATGGAAACCCGACGACAATTCCAAGAAATGGCACCCAGCCTGGGTTCAGCACTGCGGCACCAAGCCCCAATAGTCACCAGGCCTCCCGCCAGGTGGTCCAAGTGTTGAGTCGGATGTACAGCGATCTTCTGTTAGTTGAAATTGCGTTTTATAAACTTTCTTCAAAACCTTGCCTCAACTAAAGTCGAGTGTGTAATTACTCATAAGCTAAGTTAATCACAAAGTGATGTTAGGCAAATGTAACGTGTTGCTTCAATGAAGCTTTAATAACTTTTTCCGAAGAAAAGCAAGTAAATGATAATGTTTGTTACACAAACAAAGTTTCGCATTGTTTCTGTTTTTTTTAGTTCAATCTTATGTGTAAATATCAAAGTATGTTGTCCTATTTTCAGTAAATTTAAACACAATGAACTGCTACGTATTCCAGTGTCGACACGTTTTGATATATTTGACCTCGACTACGAGCACAACTCTTTGGTTCAACCAATTTCTTGTCAGGATTAGCATAAACGTCGGGTTAAATCTTGTGGCCACCCTCTTGTGTACTCCGATAATTGCTGAAGACCTTGTAGTCTACACGAAAAGTTCAAAAGCCTAGCTAGAGGTCGTTCTTGTAGTCAAATGTAACGGCTACTAATATCAGTTCGTTATAAATACTGAATATCAGTCATGATTATCAATAAAGTGGAGTTAACATACATTTACTTAGATCAGTGTGTCACTCAACTCATAGTTTTTATTAGGCCTTACTGGTTCTCCACCTCTCGGCATTCAGTTTTGCATGAAAGCTTGGTGAAATAAGCCCGTGGAGGGGGAGGGGAAGGGGGCTTCACCCACCCCCCCGCCCCTCCTTTTTTTGAAAATTATAGTTACTTAGAAAAAGATTTTTCATTTCCACACCCCCCCCCCACTCCCCAACTTTTAGTCACTAGTCAGCCCCCCACTTTCAAAGAGCTCCCTTGTTCCCGAACACCGGTATCGAGTGATTAGGTTCAGTGTAAGTCTCTTAGACCCTATTTAAATATCTAAAAGTTTTTATACCTACATTTGAGACCTTTAGTTTTAACTTTTTCTGTGAGTATTAACTGCAACTACGGGTATCTTAACATTTGAAACCAAAGTTTTGACTGGGAGATCATTCAGAACAAGAGGGCGGCCATGAAATTTTACATTTTTTTGTGCTAGCTCCTGTCACGGATTTTAATCGTTCCAATTCGAAGTCGATGTCGTACCCGTTGTCAAGTCTAAAGGTTTCTAAAAGGCTTATTGACACGCGAGATGATTACAACGAATTTTAGGTACGTTTTAATGGCAATTTTGATGACGAGAAAATTTCGCACGTGTGAAAAGCCGGCGGTTTTATTGCGATTTTGTAAATTTATGTCATTGCGATATTGTAGATGTTTTGAGCATGTTCAAGTTTCACCGCGGTATTTGTGCGACTTAGTTCGGCAAAGATATCGCACCTAAAATCGCCTTTAATATCGCGCGTGCAAATGTAGGGCTGCCGCCATGCCAAAAGATTTTGTCCCCAGATCCTCGTTGATGAGCCCACGTTGCAAACTAACCTTTACCGCTGAGTCCAAGATGGCACCGGATATGGAACAAATGCATATGCTTCGAGGCAAACTCCAGCCTGCTCTATCGCAGTGAAGCTACGGTTAAAGTCAACCAAGTTAAGCGACATTTACAATGTTTTTACTACTAGGTGAACTTCAAACTAATTTTTTCACCCTATAATGAATCCTGACAGAATGACTGAACACAACTTGGTAACGAAGTTTTAATTTGTGCAAATTAAGAGCATAACATCGTTCCAACCAATAGGAACGAGGAATGTAGAGGACTTCCAGAAACAAAGCTTATTTTCTTTTTTCATTACTGGAAGTTAAGACTGAAAGAAAAACGTCCTCTCTTTATAAATCGCGACACAAGCAGTGTAAAATATCTTTTGTATGAAAACTTGAAAGCACTACAGAAAGGGTTTGACTTCACACATCTAAAGCACTAAGTGAGTGTACGCGCACTGTGCATTAATCTCCTTCATCGGTATAGTCTAAATGTCTGTGGGCCACATCCGCTTGTTGTGAGGTGTTGTGAGATATTGATCTGTAATTAGCTGTTCAAAATACTTCCAAAATGCAAAGGAAACGCACTCGAGAACGGTGCTTTTCAACGCCATTTGTCTACTTTAGTTGTCGTTAAATAAAAAAAGCTATTATTGGACTTCCTTAGTGTCGTTCTGGAAAAATAAGGTTAGAAGATCTCAGACTCAGGAGGGGGAGTGGTAGGTGTTTAGGGTTGGGATGGGGTGAGGGGGGCTGGGGTAGGGTCAATTAGATCAATAAGCAACACAGTGCTACAGGTCAATGAGAATCTGCCACGTAGTAAAATAAAGGGAATTCTCTGATGTATCAGAGAAAGCTGGTTTTAAAGCGAGGAAAGGAAAAATGGTGTTAATAACGATAAGAGCAAGTGTGAAACTCTTCAAGTTATCCGAGACAAAGGCAACAGAAGCTTTGATTTGAAAGAACTTGGGGAAGGGGGGGTTCTTCAGCCGTGACTCCCCTTTTCTGACCACCTCATGTTTTTGCTTTATATGTCATAAGAAATATGGAGAGAATCCTTGAACTGTGCGGTCTAACGTGGACATTGCTACAGCGAACTATTTCCATCCGTAGTTGTCCGTAGAAGAAAGAAATCCATGATATGATGACGGACATTTTGGAAAATTCAAACAGAATCAACACCCTTTGGAGCAACCACAACATACGAAGTAGCATCGTTGTTTCTTCTTCGTTCTGGTTTCTTTTCTCCTTCTATATCTTCAAGTTTGTTACCATTCATGTCTAGGTTGGTACAAGAAATTGCGGCTTTCCTCTTCGCAATTTTTATCTATATGTGATCTAAAGTTTTACACACACTTCTAGCCATTACAATATTTAGAAATCACAGAATTAGTAACATCTGTCATTGCTTGCAATGCATCACTTTAATGTGTACTGGTTTTCTAGTCCACTGTTGCAATAGCTTGCATTTCATTGTTAGCTCAACAAGTAGATAATCAAGGGCCGCTGAAGCTGTTTTAAAGTGGGGGGGGGGGGGGGGTGAATTCCTGCTCGCCATACTTTTGAAATTTTCACCCTCTGAAATGGCTTTAGCATGCTGTTTTGGGCGACCCTAGTCAGCTGGATTTTAGTTTCAAATCCTTTTTATGTGCTGAAATCTTAATATTACTATGTTGCGCTTCATATTATATAATGAGCTTCTAATACTCCAACGATATACATATGCAAAGAACACAGGCTTTAATAAGGATTATTGACAACGGTCGGAATAATGGAACAGATTTAAATTGTATTATGATCATGAATTATGTACACTTCCAATTAAGTACAGTTTTACTCATTGGACTTTTTGGAACTTGTAAGTAAAGAAATCACACAATCGACGAAAAGTCAATGTGGGTGAATGCTTCAAAATGTCTCTAAAGATTCTCATCGTCATCGATCTGTAAAGCAGGGGACCCTCTTTCGATGTGAATATCCACCATAAAGGTTAATGTTTAGAACAGCAATCATATGCTCTGTGCAACTTTACACAAAATGTTGCTGTTAAAAGAAATGCTCGGAATTTGTAACTTTTTAATGGGAGGAATTTTATAAAAACTAATTGGAAAAGAGAGAATCGATGATAGCGCGTGCCTACAATAACGAGTGGTGCTTGAAGAATGAGTTGTCGTGCGCATTCTGTTGCCCCTTTTTCGCGGAAACATTGTTTTCCACAGAGTGGAAGGACTCTGATTGTTTTTGAGAGTCAAAGGGGGTCTACATTTATTGACTTCAGTATGACAAAACTTTGCGCCGCTACAGCAACCCCCTCAACCCGTTCCTCATACCCCCCTCCTCCCCCCCCCGCTTGACATAATAAATTAATTTTCCATATCTTAATATGTTAACCAGGACCATAAATATCCCTTCCACAGACAAGTTTGATCAATCGATCTCCTGTACTGAATACTATTTTTAATCGATTATTTTATAACAATGTTTTATAGCCATCGCAGTGACTATAGAGCTTCATAATTCGCAATAAACGCACAAAATCGCTTCCTGTTATTGGTGTCGAGGGGTCTGAAAGCACGTATCGCCGAACCCATTGTAATTACCTTGTTCATGCCAAGGGCACGTTGAACTGCTTTAAAATAAGGGTGTGACTAGCCCAAATACTTAGAAAGCGTACCTTTTTACAAGATGCCTGGTAACTTTTTTTAAACAATATTGTTTAAGCTATTTCATTTTCCGTAGAGCTGTGCGCACTTTTTCATCAGGTTTCTTATACGAAATGTTATTTTCTTGCTCAATAACCGCAGTTTTGGTGCAGTTAGCTGCGATCGTTGGCATGTTAGTTGTAAAAACTAATGGATATCCTCGGCCGTCTTTCTCCCCGGCCCAAAACGCAGACCAGTGCTTTGCCAAAGCGAAAGCGATGGAAGGATTGCTTCCTTTTTCCAGACGGCTCAGCAGAGAAATCTACACAGTGCATGCAAATGCTGTAAGTAGCTTTCTACACCATGTATTTGCGTTTCAGTTAATGGTACGCGGCTAAAACTCTGTTGAGATACCTTAGGAGTCGAGCAAAAAAACCAAACTTTTTTAATCAAAGAATTTGGAATGACTGATTGTGTCGAACTGCAACAAAAAAAAAGGGAATTAAATACCTTGTTGTAAATTTGTGGAAAAAAAACTGAAAGATTGTAATTCCTTCAATTTTTTTTCTTTCAAATCTAATAGAAACGCTTTATCTTCTTTTCAGTTTCAGCCGAACTGTTTCTTACGAAAAACCGCTGAACACTGCTAGTAGTAACCACAAAGAGTTCATTAACGGTTTCTGAGAAACTGAATACTTTTAAGGTTCTTAGAAATGTGGCATATGGTTTGAAATTCGTGGAAAAGGTAAAGCGTTGCTATCACTTGATTCGCCACTCATTGAACAATTGCACTTTGGTAGGATTCGTTTCTTAGGAGTTGCATCTTCATGTTCTAAGAATGAGTCACCATTAAAAGGAACCTTTTTTGAATTACTTTCCTTTCTAAGAAAAGACGTACATTTATTTGAAGTGCCTTGAAAGCTTTTAAACTTTCTTTTAGTCGGCTTTTCTGGCCAAGAAGGGCGCGGCAGCTGGCAAAAGCGGGGATTATGGCGCTCGTACAAGGCTCTTTCACCTGCCCACAAAACCATGGATTAGTCACAAAGACAAGGTAAGATTCTAAAAGTTGATTTAGCTAACGTTTTGGACAGCCTTTTGTCACTTGTTTGTTGTTTTCATTACAAATGCAAGCCTCGCTTGATAAATTTTGATTTTTATGAAGTATTTTGTTAAATTTTGAGCTATCTTTGTTTCTTCCTGGTACGATGTGCAGGCATAAAAGACGGGTTTGTTAAATTCAGACAACTTGTAAAGCAAGATCGTTTGTTTGGAAACTAAGCAAAGTTTCATAGAAGTTTTGTTCTCAAACACGGTATTTCTCTTTAAACGAAAACATTTTCTGCGAACACTCCTTTTTTTCTGGTTTCTAAGAGAGAAGATAAGTTAATTCATTTTCGCATGGTCCGTTTCAAGGAGAGATATGTTTGGCATATCGAGGACTAGATGGCCTGTACTCAGAAATCTGAACAACTTGTTGAACCAAGTTTTTGATAACATTCTAAACGAGCATTTTCTGCACATGACAAAGTAAACACTCACACAAAACAAAGCGCTAAGATTTAAAACTACTTCAAGTACATTGTACGAGCGCAAACGGTTTAATCATATTTGAAAGAATTGCATCTCTTTCATTAGATATTGGTGATTGCACTGAACATTTTATGAGATACTCGTGCAGAAATGTTTTTACATAGTTCGTATTTACAAGTTCTTGTAAATCCATAAAAGAAATTAAACTGAACTCTAGTGAAAGTATTCACATCGAAGTGACGATAAGCCTGCGTTCTTTTGAGAAAGAATGAAGACTGAACGGTACTTTTGAGAGCAAGAGTGTTAGCTTAATTTATCGCTACTGGGAAATCTTGTCTTCTGTACATTTCGAAAACGATCGTCAACAGCACACGTACACGGGTACATTGCACATTATTTGCTCACTCTTTTTTCATTATTTAAGTGCATTTGTTGAATCGTTTGCTCAAGAGCAAGAAAGTTCTTCTAAGGAGCTCACAATACTAAAGATATCTGGGTTCAACTTAACCTGTAAACAATCATACATAGTGCAAGTACAGTGCATGGGTTCTGGTTGGGCATTGTGAACAAGCAAATACTACATTGTTTTCGCTATCGACTGGCAAGAAAATTCGAGTTTCTTTAGTTATAAAATACTCTGAACTTAGTTAGACACACTGTTTATAGTGAAGCATTTGCTAATACCTTTTATAGCAATCTGTTATATGAAAGGAACGCCTAAGGTTAAACGGGTTTTCTTCTGGAAGCTTTGCGTATGAACCGTACAAGAAAAGCACACAAGACTGACTTGGCTATCGCAATTGGTAAAATATTTGTTATCTTCTGCATGTGCGGTTCATATTTAGTACACTAGTAATGTCTAATATCTATGAACCGCGTCTAAGCGTTGACTTTAAAGAATATACTACACTTTTTATAGCAACATTTTTTGTGAAAACTTGAATGCTGCAAAACGGAAAAATATTAAGAATTCAGTAAAAACACACCTCGCGTTGAGACCAAGGAAGATCGTTTATATATACATCTATGCTTTGAAAATAGTATGGAGCTTTAAGTGCTACTAAATCTCGTGTAAAAGCAGTGAAATTTTTCATTTGAGATAAATTACTAAGCAGGCGAGTTTATTATATACAAGGTCATTATTTTCATTCTGGTATAAAAAGATCACGTCTCAAAAAGCAATGTACAAAAGTTACATGTTGCGAAATTTAGTAGCAGCGTTCCAAAATTAAGGCCTTCGTACGCACACATGAATACTCATACAACAAGTATGAAAAATTTTAGAGCATACAGCAACATATTCTTTTAGAAAACGGCTGGTTTTCCCGCGTCGGCAACTAAGCCCAAACTTGATCAACGATGGTTATTTCGCATGATTTTGTGGCGTCGGATTTGGTAAAAAGATGCTGTTTCTAGTGAACATTGTGCTTCGTCGGAGCAACTTGGTACTGAAAAACATACTGCAAGGCTGCCGTTTGAACACGAATGAAGAGAACAAAAAGCTTTACTTGTTACTATAAAGGTTTGTATTTTGTAACATTATTTTCTTGTATTGTTCAGTGAAGTTTGTCCAGTGTTGGCGAGTGTGTGTGTACACGCACACACACAGGAGATAACACTTTCATTTTCATGCTTTGTACGTGGAAGTTCACCAAGCACGGGCGGGTGCTTTTATGCATTTTATGTTACACCTTCATATACAGGGATTTTGTGCCTACGTCCGGTGAGAGGTAGGATTTCAATCGGGCTTTGAGACTGTTAGTGAATTAAGAGAACCGTTTTCTGTTGGGAGTATACAAACGCAGTTCAATTTCGTTGCCTCAGTTTTTTGAACAAGGCGACCTGACGCAGCAAAGTCGCCGCTGTCATTTTCATTCGAAAAACCGATTTTTTTGTTTTTTGACAATGTTTCACTGCAGTCTGTTTTTGAAGCGAAACTTGTAAGTCAGAAGGGTTTTATCTTCAACTCCAGATTTTGTCTTTTCTACTTGTTACCAATTTTGCAATACAACAAAATCGAAATCTAGGAACTGACAATGTCAGAGATCACGATGTTCAAAATTATTAAGGTAAGTGTTTTTACTAAGGGGAAAAACGTGTTTTAAAATGATATCATTCCACACATTTAGTCGAAAAGAGGAAGAAAAACATAAAAAAATAAATGTATAGGTTCCACTTGTAACTCACAGTCATGTTCATAAACCGCCTTATTTTAAATCTTTGCAATACATATCAGCTACAAGAAGGAGATGATGTTTTTCGGTTATTTCTCCAGACAAGGAAACCGCGAAACAATTGCCATTTATATATACTAAAATGAAGATAGGCTTTGTAACTCGCTGTGATTCTGAACTTGTGCAGCAAAACAGTCAAGTTCGTACTACGTTTCTAGACCTTTTCTTGAATACTTCCCTGACAGTAAAATTTTGTCCAAGATTTTTTAAATTTTGGAATTGTAGTGTTAAATTGTTTTTTCTTATTTGTTAACACACTGAGATGCTTAAAATGCTGTATTCACTAGTTAATTGTTATTGTAAAACTACCAAGAGGCGATGGGGAACAGCCCATTTTAGAACTGTGAGAGACGCTCAAATCTTACTGAATACAAAGCTGTTCAGAAAGACATGATATACCACTGGAATACTAGTTTTTAAAAATTGTTTTTTATTGCCTTTTTCCAGTAAGCTGTAAACGAATATTGACCAACAGGGACTGGTATAGTAAGTTTTCGTGCGAGAGACCTGGTGGGCAGCTGACCGGTTTCGAGTGTTAGCCTTTCGCCGGAGGAGATGTTAAAACCAGTTCATCTTGTTTAGTACCAAGACGTTTATTCAGGTTTAACCAGTTCAAGTCATGAAAAGGGAAAAGTCAATGCGATGTGGTTAGACTTGAAACAAAAGAACAGTTAGATGTTGTGAAGAAATCTCAAAAGAACTAATTCAAATATTTACTGATTGAACCTATGTAGCTGAAGTCCAATAAAATTAGTATTAAAAGAACTGCCAGCTTCACTCCATAAACAAAGGTGTTTTTATATCCTTAAAACAGGCGTATTCAGTTATAATGCGCAGGATGTCTAATTGCTGTTACTGTCAGTTTGACACACTTAAAGAAGCCATCTATAATTTAAAGGCTGGGAGACTAGTTTTGAAAAAAACTGTTTTATCTGCGTGGGCGAGTACGCTGAACAAAGGGGTTTAATCAACAGAAGTTGATATGGTATATTTTTCGCCTGTGGGATATAGTGTTAAGCTGACGTTTCGAGCGTTAGCCCTT
>JAOBRG010024792.1:4999-23062 GCA_027574985.1 Umimayanthus nakama | reverse complement strand
ATAAAGCTCTGCCGGATACCCAGCCCGAAATCTGTTACTTGGAATGGGCAGGTTTTTTCAGTCCACGGATAAAATAGTAATCAGGAAAATTTCATTGATAAACTAAGTAAAGTTACATTTAAACGGCAAAAGATTAACTTTGAAGCGGAAACTTTGTCGTCAATGAAGTAATAAGTCATGCTGATAATGAAGTGCCAACTTGAATCCAAGACAACTCGTGAACTGATTTTCGTAATGGTCATCAGTGATTGTTGGATCTTGTCTACTGCAGCTTGGGTTTACCTAACAGCAAGCATATTTGCTTGAACATGATGACAAATTACATTCGAAAACACAACTTCTGAGAGCTAGGGTTAACTAAGTCATTGCCCTGCGATAACAAAGGCCAAAACAAAGATTAACGCAATCTCCATGACCAAACTCCCGCAAAAAGTTGTTGTTCCAGCCCAATATTCATCGAGGTTGGCTTACGTTAAGATTGGAGTTGTTTGCTGGCCGCCATCTTGTTACTGCATGAAGTCGTTTGAGTTTAGCAAATCCCTCTGCCGCATCTCATACGCAACCTCAGCAGCACCTGTACTGGACTTCTTGGCCGTCGCGTTTTAATAGAAACTGGGTACGATCTTTTCTCTGACACGTGACTGAGCTGCAAAAATAAATGGTATTTCCCAGGAAAAGTGATTAAGATTAATTCCCCGCTAAACTTAACGGGAAAAAATACGGATGTATAGTTATTCTCATATAGTTTGAGGAACATGAGGATAGGAAGGATGAACGTATGTATATCAGTATATTTTGTCAGTCCAATCTAGGTTAAAATAATACAAAAAATATGTAAATAATATTTCAATGATTAAGTACAGGGAAGGTGTGAATAGGAGTTTTTACAGAGCATGCAAAATAATTATTATGAGATCACAGTACATGCACTCTGACATCAAGTGGAGAGGGCTTTGCCAGGTAAGCTCACGAGAGACCACTCCATATTCTTTTAAGTCTTTTGTGAACAGGTTACTCAATGACAACGTCCGTCATTTTGGATGTTTAATGAATATATAATGTTACTCTTTCATAAATCTTCAAGCCACCTAGTGTTTCTATTCAGGGGCTATACTGGGAGCATATTTACTGATCGCAATCAAAATATTGTAATCACCGACGGTAGCGGAGCCACGGCCTGAACAAACGAACTCAACTCAAAACTGTCTGTAAAACATAATGAGTTTGTATTGATAAGATGACAGCAATTCCAACTGTGCAACAGGTGCTGTCTCAAATACAAAAACTACTTGTATACTTACTTGTACTGAAGTAAATCATGCTGATAACCAATGCTGAATTCATGCGAGAAGACGATTTTGGCTTAGCGCTAACCGAGGAGACCTACGATAAACGTCTCACCCGTGATCGGGCTTATTTCCTTTAAGACTGATGCCAGTATTATTTTTCGTAGCTGAGTTTCCTTTGCAGTCTTCTTCAGTAAGACACTCTTAAGATCGGATTACTTAATTTATAGAGGGAAAAAACTAATTTTCACCTGACCTAGTAACTCTGAAGTCGCTTTCGAATATAAGGGGCGCAGTTGTTTGAGTGTCAAGTCTTTCATCTTTTTAATTGAGGGCCTCGAGCTCCAAACAGTCGATAGAGGAACGGGAAAACGTTTTGTATCCTGAGGTTGTTGTAAACTTTGATGTGGGGAATAAACCAAAGTTCAGAATTGGAGTATCTATTAACTTATGTAGAAACTATATATCACTTAAAGGGCATTCTTTTTAAACTCTTGCAATGTTGTCGAGTAATAAAATACTGCGAACGCAGGTCTCGCTGGAAGTGCCTACTGTATCTTCAAAGAGGATGTTTCAGAATACAAATAATTTCTTTAACTTTTAGTGGGGAATTCGGAGAAATAGTTAACTCCAAAGCCGTGTCGATGAGTTAGTCAAACTCTTCCAGTGGCTTTACCCATGCACCAGTGCCTCGATATCAGATGATTTAAAAACATCGACTTTTTAAAGTGATGAAAATGATTTACTGCGCAATAAACCATACTGAACCGATTCTTGACACGTCATTTTGTAAAACACCTGTTATGATTTCGAGGTTAACATGTTGACAGGATGCAAGAAGTTTAAATTCGGTTAACTTGGAACTCCTTGGTTACTAGAAGCCATTAAAATTATTAGCACGGGAAAACAGATCAGTTTTGACTTCAGGTAGGGCTGAATTAATAAATTGCAAAACAGAACGTGTTTTTTAAGTATTCTAAACAGCCATTGAACACGCGAAATATTAGTTAATAACAAAACGACCTAGGCAACTGAAGCTAGTGTAGTGAAAAATTGGAAACAAAGAGGGATTTCACCGGCAGCTGTGTACTGAAGAAAAAGCACATGTTTATGCTGAAGTTGTCAGTGAGAGGAGTAAAATGGTTTTTCATGGAATCAACTCACGTTAAAGTGACATTTACTGTGATTATTTCCGTAATTCAGCGATATAGTCAGAATGAAGTGCGTAACCGACTGGTTATTTCTGATTCACTGTCGTGATAAATCAGTTATAAAATGCTGTAGATAAGTATACAATTGTATACCTTTTGTCATTTAAAGTGTTATCATAGTTTGAAATGCAAGATATTTAACATTTGAACAATCACATTATTTGATTAAAAGGTTTTCTGGGGATGTACATACATGAAGGTAACACATAAGTATAGAAATATGACATGCCAGAAGGGGAAAACTAATTATATATATTATATGAAGCATAAAAAGGAGAGGCCCAAAATAGCGCGAAATTTGGCAAAAAATATATCATTAATGACAGAGAGACTAAAAAGTACTAGTTGCTTTTATGCACAATTTCACGCTATTTTTAGATGCTAGTTTGATAATCTTTTCACCAAATACAAGCTAGTATAGCGTTTCAAAATGAAAGCTAATGAAAGAGGCGAGAGATTGAACCGAGCGAAATACCGTACGCAGTCTTTTCTTTCACTGATAAAACGACTGATATGCAGTCTTTTTTCTCGGAATTTTGGCTTATGCGCATGCCCCCCGCCCCTCCTAAAAAGAGTAGTGACTTTGTTTGACTAAAATGTCACTTGATCCACATAAATTTTGCTTTTTGAAACTTCATTAGAACTCTTATTAGAAACTTTGTTTTTACTTTATTAAAAACTTTATTTTGCTTTCTGAACCAACTGCAGTAAACGATAACTGAATTAAGAGCATTTGAAAAGAAACAACGTTTTTTTTTTTTAGATAAAACAAGGAATAAGTATTAAAAGATAGTTTCGTTTAGTTCAGTTTAGAAATGGTTCATTGATTTGTTAGTGCACTAAGGATCATTTTTCAGTTCTTAAAAATCTTTGTTAAACTCTTTAGTGACCAAGCTCTCACGCAATACTACTGCTCTCTGATAGCTGCCAGAAGGGAAGCGCATTGTAAATACATGGAAGGCGGCTCATCTCAAATCGGGCCTAAATTAGCCTCATTTAATCCCCTCTAATAGAATTTGTGAAGATAACTTGTTGTCGTTGAAATATAGACAGTTGAGTGCGTAAAACGATTATAATCTGTGAAAAGCAAAAAAACTTGGATATTTCTAAAGTTTCTCTTTCAACCAACTAACCAAAATCTAAAGTACTAAAAATATATTAACTACTCAAGACTTCCGTGTTATTTGTTTAAAAAACTGATTAACAAAGTTTATTCAAAAACACAAAGTAATTTTAAACTGAGTAGATTCATCTGAATTTGAAATCTCAGCAGGATTAAACCCGACAATTTAATCAGCTTATTGATCGTTTTTATAAAGCTTTGGGTTAAGCTTAAAGGCATAACACTTTCCTGTCTTTTATTAACAGTCATTCAAGCAGCGCACCTCCTTCGACGAAAACTTTTAATTGGCATCCTTAATACCTATCAACCACCTTACGGTTTCACTCGAGTATTAACTCCTACGCCGTTAGCTGTTCTGTCAGTTCTCTTTCAAGACTTTGATGAAAGTGAAATCTCTCTTAGTTTTGCAAGACATATAAGGTGCTTTAGCACAACAGGTTCTCTGTAGTGGAACGTTGGCCCTCCAAACAGCTGGTAATTTTATAACTTTGCCAAACACTTGAATTTTGAAGTAAAATGATTTTAAGCGGAAAAATCTTGTTGGTACACATATTACTTTTTGCATGTCTTGCAACTGAAGTATCGAGCTTTGGTACGGCAATAACGGTCCCAATTGGAAAACGAGAAACACAGGTAACTCTTTTTATGGGTTTTTGTTCCAGGACTTAGTCATTCCCGTACGCTCACTGGCAAGCCATTTATTTATTTATTTTTGCAATGAAGAAAGTCAATTATTTTATCACTGGCTAATCTCCATGCTTCTTCGATTTAAACACTATCTCCAGGTTGTTTCTGCTATCGACCATAGAAGTTCTTTCGAATGTTCAGTAACATTTCACTTTTGCACTTGTGTTTTGTTACTTAATTTAACGTATTTAAGATTTTACTGAGTTCTTTTAAATTTTATACGTCTTGCATGAGATCTCTTGTCCCGTTAGCGCTTTGTCCCTTTCGGGTATTTAAATATGTTGTAACGTAACCTGTATTTGTATTCTATTGACCAATAATTTTGCTAAAGGAACAACAACAAAAAGTAAAAAGAAACTCTGAAGAAGTTTTGCGTTTTTTTTTCAATCTCAGAAGTAGCAACAGCAACACTTTGGTGTTGAAAGGTAAGGTTTACAATTTAATGCAGATCAATGTTAAAGATGGGCAAGGCTTTTCAAGCTAGCATTCATTGCCGTTTTTGCAGTAGTTTTAAAAGACTTATTTATGTTTCACATCATAACTTTAGTATCTAAGATTATGAGAGTCGCTTAATCAAACATTATTCTTAAAGAAAAACAATTAAATGTTAACCTGAACGAAACTTGCGCATATTTCGAATAAAAAAGAGTCAAAAGTCTTTCTAATCGTATTAAACTACTTCGTTTAATGTATAGGTTTAACGTACAACTTCAGATTTGCTTCTTAGACAACAACTCTAACTCCTGCAAAGAAGAGACTGATAATCTTGTTGCAAGTTTGCCAGGCGCATATAATTTGTTGCCCATTACAGGTCAAAGTCTAATGAATCCAGTGAACCTTCTAAACTATTTCATTCGAAACACCTCTCAAGCCAATATTGTTTTCATTATCGCAGGATGCTTTCCATTTCAGCTTCAGCTCTGGTTGACAAGACGTAAATTTTAATTCTTTTTGTGGTGGCGTACGTTAAAACTGTACTGAGGTGAATATTTAAGAAATTTTTACCGTTATGATAAACAAAAAACTAAACTACTTCCTTTTTAAGATGTTTAAACATCCGGTGTAATGCTATAACAGTAATTAACAACCAAAATCACGTTTTTACAGTTGTATATTAGAGAATGCTACATAAACCAACATAAACATTTTTACTGTGTTGATCCACTTTAATCTTTGGGTCAATAAAGTTTGATTAACTCACTTTGCAGTATTTGTACCATTTTAAGTTATTTTTAATTGTTTCCTGAATAGGTTGGAACTCAAGCAACTTCTCGTTTCTGTCAGATGGCTGCCGAGTACTGCACCAAGAATGAGAAGAGAAGAGCTAAAGAAAACAAATGGGAAAAGAAGAAAACAAGAAACTTTTTCTACTGAACGTTAACAAACACTGTTAAAAAGACTACAATTTTATCCTTCCATTACTATTAAATGCATCAATAAAAGTGTCTATTTACTCTGAAATACGTTTAAGAGTTTTTTTTTAAAAAAAAATAAATGTTTCAAACATGAAAATAACTGTCCAAAAACAAAAAATAATAATACTAAAAACAAAAATAAATAAAAATAATAGTGATAATAATAATATTATTATTACTATTTTCATTATTATTTTTACTATTATCATTATAGCAAAAATAACAATAATTGTAATAATAATAGTAATAATAACAATTACAGTTCTTCCACCGCTTGCGTGATTCTTCGCCTGTAAATAGTTAATGATAACAGCCCTCATCTGACGAATAAAAGATTCATTTCATGTTGACTGACATTGATATTAAGTTCGGGGCACATTTCGCTTATCAAAACAAAGTCACTATTTAAAACTGTATAATAGAACTCCTGCTGTAGCCTTCCCAAGATAAAGAGCAAAGAAGAATTCAAAGTTTCTCAAAGGAAGCTAGAAATGACAGCACGCCAAAATATTGTTGTAATTTTCGTATCCTTATCATACTGTCCATGTGATCTAATGTTCCGCCACGTCTGATCTAGCTTGGAGATGTTGGTCGTGGAACAGCTAGTTAATACTAAACTAAGGATTATCCTGTGCAAAATTGAGTGGAGGTGGATAACACATTGTTCTTTGAAAAGTTTACAAGAATACTCAACGGTTTGTTTAAAAATATTCAAAGTATTATAACTGGGATAGGAACAGAGGTTGTACCATAAAATGATAAATTAGAAGATTTCGTTAATAGTTCCTGAAAGGGAGGCCGCTCTATTTCATTGACAGAAATTTTCTTTTGTATGTTTTATCTTCATTTCTATCCGGTTTGAAAAGAGACCATATGTAGGTCAGATTACCATACAATTAAGCAACCAATATGCGTAAAAGGAAATGATTATTTAAATAATTATTTCGGCAAAAACAACGAAAATCTCAATACGCACTGTGGCAGAGCTTTCAAGGTCGCCACTTGAATCTTCTCATAGTCACCACTCCCTTACTTTTAACTTGACTAAGTACAATATTCTTGCTGTGCTGTAACTGAAAAGGCCCAACAGAAATAACTTTCGCCGGAATAGTCTAGTAACAAAGAAATTATATTTGGTCTTTTACTGTACACATTTTAAGAGATGGTATAAATTGAAATATCAGATAAGCTTTACTGATGTTGTACCCCTTTAACGGTTACAGGATGTCAGAAATGCTGAAGTGGGAAATGCGCGGTAGAGCAATCCTGCGGTAACAAAATGGTTGTATAAGTAAAGTCTTCCTCTGAATAAAATAAAGAATGAAAACGAACTCTTCCTTTCCAACTGTTTAATACTTTGAATGATGGATTCAATTCTTGATCTTAAAGGAACACTCAACCGGGGTGTAGCAAGCAACACGAAGTTTTACAACGCGTTGGTTCTAGTGTTGTAGGAGTTTCTTGCTTGCTCCTCAGTCAGTGTTTAGTATATTTAAAAGGGGATGTGAGGGCGAGCTTCCCACAATAACCCAACTTACCGGATTTAAAGGAATATAAAAATGGCTCAAGGGTGATTTGTCATCAAGAAACCTTTTAATTACCTCAGTAGCGGCGGGACAGACTGAAAGAAAAACCTGTAATCTGTCGAGCCAAACAGCTGGTATAGAATATAAGAGAAATAGCATTTCCTCCGTATATCTTCAAGCTGATTTGCATCGCTGTTAAAAACTGTGAAGCATTCCACCTGTTGCAAAGGGAACAGCAATATATAACACGGACCGACACCAAACAGTGCAATTTGCTGGCGGGGTTGAAAGGCGTTGACTTGTAGAAATGAGATCAAGCCTGCTTCTGGTGTGTCTTTGTCTGGTTTTATCCGTTTCAGATATTATGGGATTTTCAACCTTACTCAGCATTCGAAAGAAACTTAAACCTACTCAACGTCGCAGAAGGGAATACGAGGTAGGAATTGATATTTGTAGGAACTGAAAAATGTGTGTGCGTGCGAGCGTACGTGTGTTTGTGTTTGTGTTTGTGTGTGTTTTTTTATGTTCGAGTTTTTTTGTATGCGTATGTCTTGCGTATCTGTGCAAAGCGTGTGCCAGCGCTTGTAGCACCGTGCTAGTAAATGTTGTGAGCTTAACTGATGTTGCATTTGTGTGCTTACTGCACCCTTAATTTGTGCACAAACTGCTTTTATCCATGTTCTGTACCTTTGACTGAACAAGCATAATCAGTTCTGCAACCAAACATACTAATTCTTACATTGGTAGTAGAGATCGTCAGGTGAACTTGCATGTATCATTGAGTACAATGACAAATTGCCAAAAATCAGTGACCACTCTCCATTACCAGTTAATAGTGATTTTAAATGTATTTCAATAAAATCACGCAATTACTTATGGACATCCTTAAACCTTGCATTGTTTTAAGGTAATTGTAGGATCGCCGAATTCTTTGGCGGAAGTGTGTGATGCGGCCATGAGGTACTGCAAAAACGTAAAGACACCACAACTTGGTTTGGAAAAAAGCAGGACAAAGAAGGATTACGAAGAACAACGGTAGTACGAACCGACCGGACCTGAATGTTATCAATGATCCCGGAAGCCTCAAAAACGGATTGGGACTTCTAAACGTACTATCAAAGATAGAAAACATTTGTAGTATAGAACATTTAAAGTTGTTGTAATGGAATTGCTGTTGCCAGTAAGGAATATTTTTAACGCTAAAAAGCGTCTGCGCATGGTTATATTTTAGATGGTGTAAAATTCCGTAATCTAGTCCCTTAAAAATGAAAACTTAATCAAACAAATGATATACCCGTCTTTTTTGTTTTGCCACGCTTTTTTACTATGATTATGAGAATTTTCTTGGGGAACAAACTATGAATTTGATAAATAAAGCAACTAAGCACGCTAGAAGGCCGCAAGAACCGAGCCCTAATAAATAGGTTAAACATGTGTCAAAGACACAAGGCTTTTAGGGGGGTCAAGGAATGTGCTTCTCCGCCGGAAAATTTTTTAAATTTAGTTGTCTTGCCAGAAACGCATCGAAATTGTCAATCCTACCATTATCACGTTATTTTGTTTCATTTTGAATCTCTTATAACCCATTAGACGGACCTTCTTGGCATCTTGGGGGAGGAGGGGGGGGGGGAATGGTGCGTGAGAACACCCCCTGCCTACGGACCTGCGCTGGAGCTTGCTTCAAACAACCGATTTTTTCGATACCGTGCTAGGAGGCAATATGGCGCATGGGATAAGAGAACCGAACCAGCGCTTCTCTAGCGTGTTACCTTGTTAAAACCGTTAACTGGGAAGAGTCTCATGTCAACTTGAACGCCACCTGGGCACTTTAAGTGAGTAACAAGCCCAAGGCAAACACAGTGAGTTAATAGCCGTCCCTTTTGAGCAAAATATGCTTGGAACTTTCGGTCAAAGTAGCAAGTATCCCAGTCTTTATTTGTTTCACACATGCTTGTGCAATTGCAACACCCATTTGAAAGTCTCAGGTCATCAGCGCGGTTAGCTAGCTTTCATGCAAGAATTTATTACATTCTAGAACTCCAAAGCATTCTGTATTTCAGTAGAGAAGGTCTCATGTCGAATGGAGCAAATAGTTTGTTTAAGGAAACAATTTATAACGATTCGAAATACAGATCAGTTGTGCAAGTGAACAACTCACCGTTTACTCAAGGAAAACAAAGTTTCTTTAAAGAAATATTTTTCTAAAACTCAACGAAGAGAGCCATTTATATCCAGTTTAGTATTGAATTTCATCATCATATCTAATACAGGGAAACATAAGCGGTTTCTTATCCTTAATCCCTAAAGTAAAGAAACCTTCGGTTTCGTGATATCGTTGAGCAAAGTGCTAGAACGGAGGAAAACGTCTGTCTTGATACAAATCAGGAAACTTGTTTTCTTGTTCATCCCAAACTGCAACCCTTTGGATTTCGAGTTCAGTTCTTCTGCAGCATTTTAAGTCCCGGATTCTATTCTTTTAAATTCCGACTTCCATTCCCACAAATTTTTTTATATTCCGGATCAACCTTTATGCTTTCCAGGTTCCTTTCTTTTAGATTCTGGATTCAAATGCCTTGCACCTCAGATTCCTTTTCTTTGAACTTCGCCTTTCAGTTCTTTGAATTTTAGAATTGTACTCTAAGAATTCAGATTCCGTTCTTCTGCACACAAGATTCTATTTACAAATGCCACATTCCATTTGTTTGAACTCGAACTCAAGTTCTTTTAATTTTTTTTATTAAACTTATCTATTTTACGGGTTTCATTTCTTTTTCTAAATTACGAATTCTTTATTATTACTTGTGGTACCACGAGTCAAAATTTGGGATCCATTTATTTTTCTTTTTTCCTTTTTCTTTTTTTTTTCTTCATGTCGCGGTTAGCGATTTGGTCCAGTGACTGCTATATTTGGGATTTGTCCCCGGTCCCACGTGGTCATTGCCCCTGGTGGTGATATGATAAGTCTGAACGCCCCAATTGTATTCCTTTTTTTCATCGCGCAATTTTGTTTGTGAGAGTGGAGTTCGGATGAAGGAAGTAGTTTGTGTGTTTTTCGACTTATTTGCTGTGTTTCTCAACAAGTCATTGTTTCCCTCGTTACATACAGTTTGCATACACATCGGTGCTCCAAGGGTTAAAATAATTGAATGCAACCTCACTTCAGTCTCCACTGGTACCACAACTCTTTCAGATCAAAAATTCCATTTCCTTGAGTTCCAGTTTCTATTTCTTTGAGTTCCAGATTCCAATCTTTTAGATTTCGAATTTCGTTTCTTCTACCTTCCCGATTCAATTTCATTCCCTTGAATATCAGATTCCTTTCTTTAAGATTCCGGGCTAAATGTTTTTCTTTTCGTTATTCTGTGCTTTTGAATTATGTTCTACTCTACAGCATTCCGATGACCATTCTTTAAAACTCCAGATTTAATTCTTCGGGTGTGATTCATTTAGATTCTTGATGCCCTGTACATAGAGTTTTGATTCAAATATGGAAACTCAGCCAATTCCGGAGTCTGACTCCCGTAATTCGTCTTCGGATCTAAGGATCCTTTTCTTGGAACACCAGTGTCAGAGAGAACCTTTGCTGCGAAAACTTATCAGGCGTCTGAATGCTGACTACTTGTGTTTGGATATCAAACAAAATAATTCTAGATTTGCACAATCGCTACCTTATTTAAATCCAGTTTGAAGTTCCAGTTGTGTAATCACTTTATTTGCATATTTTATCTATACAGTACCTCCAAATATCAGTTTTAAACATTTAGATATATTGACAGGGGGTGTCTGAGTTTATCAACAAGGTTAGTAGCAAGGCTGATCAGTTTCAAGATTACTTGCTATTGTTCCTCGTTATTTAAAAGGTGTATCCGCATTTCCCATTTTCATCGCCAGCAAGTTGTAAAAGGTCAAAGCCGGGATTCTAATAGTTGTCTCCATATTTAGTTCTTCTGTTAGCGTCCGTAACGAGGAAAATCTTCGTCTTGACTTGTAGCCGAGAGCCAGGCTTTAATAATCTCCCTCTTGCAATCTGCCTGCGCTTCTGTGCACAAATTCTTGATAGATTTCCGAAGCTACGGAGTGAATGATGGGTTCAATTAAAACACTAGAAGCACCATTAAAGCGGAAAGAAATAATGAGGAAAGAAAAAGAAAAGAAACAGTGGGAAAACGCAAAGGAAAAAGGGAAAAAAAGAATGAAAGAATGATTGAAGGAAGGAAGATGGAGAGAGATGACAAAAGGAAGGAAGGAGGGAAGAAAGTATGTAAGAAAGAAACGAAGGAAGACTGGATAAAATGAACTAAAAACATTAATGAACAGAGAAAAGGAAGAAAGAAATTAAGAAAGAGACGAGGGAATCAAACTGGAAGAGAAAAAATGTAACTGTCAGAGAGACGCTTTATCAAAACATTAACAGTTATGCGGTAAGTTGGGAACTTTGCTTCGCGTCATAACCGTTTTAAAGACCGCAAGCCCTACAGAAGCATTTAACAAAAAAAATACTTATAATAAACGAAGTTGTACAAGTAAGGATGAGGAAAGGTGTTAAACCATCATAAACCATATAGCAAACGTCAGGCAAATCAAATACGGAGTACACTGGATTGCTCACACATGTTTTTTGATCTCTACAAACAACTTTTTCCGGTGCTTTATCCTGTTTTCAAAAATATGTTTCAATAACCTTTTGAGATTTCTTTTGACATACACTGCATGCTTTCGGTAAGTTGTTTCAATAAAATAAGTACGACCGGTTCCGAAATTGACAAAAACCGACAAATTATTTGCAAAAAATTAACCTTTACATTTGTCCTTGTTTCCTATTAAGCGTTTTATCAACTTTACTCAGTTAGGGGCCTTCAGGTAATTCGAAAAAAGTCTAGGAGACACATAATTTGTTTTCATTTAAGAAATTTGAAGTTTTAGCTTTCGAAATTGTTTTCCTTGAGCAGGAAAACTTTTTAACTGCGCACAGTAGCTCTTTTATTATTAACTCTAAACTGATAAGAAATATATTTTTTTATCGCTGAAGGAACGTGTTATTGCGAGCAGAACAAGTTGGCTTATACATAATGGAGAACACAGATTAGAACACTTGTGCTTGCCACTGTTACCGAGTATGGAACTAGCTGTGTGTGAAGCAACTTTTTCTCAGAAAACATTAACAAGTTTTTCTTTCATTCTGTCTTTGAAACTACAACAAAATCATCGAATCTAAAGGAAGGACGTCAATTCTTTACGAAAATTATCAAAAACACATTTAAAAACGTAAACTCGATCATATGGTGTTATAACTTAAGACTAAAGCAAAAATAATAAAAACATACAAATAGACGAAAGTTCGGTACCTCAGCAACCCTTTTTCCTCTTAGATGTCCCATATAACCGAAGTGACTCTGTTGACTAGATGGCACGAATGTTGATAGAACAACAAGGCTCACCACGAAAAGCAGAACGAACTTCATCTTTATGAATTGCTGGTCAAGCTTGTGTCTTCCAAATAAATGTAGATGTGAAGTGATGGAACTCTAACTGGCAATACAGCAGGCTGGTCTATCGTTTTTAAATTGTTAGCAAGTCAATTTAGAAAAGCCAATTATCATTAAGTCTAAATTATAAACTCGGCAGGAATTCAATTTTCTTAATCAAGCACAATTAAACTCCAGTTGCGTCATGCTTAGAAATGTATAAAACGAGCCGATATCGCTCAAATATTTCCCGAATGTATCAACAATGTAAAACATAGTCCACTCGGCGCGACTTAATTGTTAGAGTTTCACAATCTAAGCTCATATGACTAAAATCTACTTTCGTCGAAAGCCCGAAATTTAGAGTGTTAAAACCAAATAATTAACTTTTGTAAAATTTAATATTAATGTTTTTGTTGTTCCTAAATAAACGGCTTTGGAAGCTTTAATTTTAAAGTAAAAATTCCATTAGCTCTTCAAGTAGCAAAAACGGCTTAAGTTTTCGGAAATCGCTAGTCACAAAGAAACTAATTGAAGGCTTTTTTTCTGATAAGAAATACCTTTATTAAGTATATCCTTTCTCACAGACGAATTGTGTTATTTGTTTCTTTTTCAGAGAAGTATAGTTCATGCTAACAAATGTTGTGCAAGATTGTTGAGTTCTTGCGCAAGGGAAGAGTTTGATTGACCTATTCTTAACCTGAAATAAACTCGGGAGGGTTTCAAAACACTGTCCCAAAATAGTAAACAACAAATAGATTATCTGATGTAAGGATTAGGTTGAGGTTAAAACTGCGGCTTTTTTGTATATTTAAAATAAAAGTAAACCGTTCTCTTGAAGGGCTCAAAGTTGTACACCACGCATTCCTACTGTGGAGTGAACCTTAAGTCTCCTATGTTCCATCACTTGAAGAGTCACAGAAATTCGTTGAATTATTTTATAATTAAATTTCCCCGAACGCCAACGGAGGTTCTAAATCATCTAAATTTGTAGCGTTATCGCATTTTGAAGCATATTAAAGAATAACAGGAAGAAAGTTAATGTAAAACAAAAATCATCTTTGTTCCGTAAAGTATCGGTAATTCTGGCCATACTTTTATAAAAAACACAAAAAATAAAAAAAAAGGTTAAATTCTACATCTTTGGTTTGATTTTCTTCCGATTGCAGTCATTTTACAATGACTCCTATATTGCAAAAACGGATCCTATAAAAATCGATTGCCAGATGGAAGGAACAATTTACTTCCCTATTTAGTATCTGTATAGCTGATTCGGACGGTACATTCTATAAAACTTTCAGTTTTACATAAAAATGGCGCCTTACCAAAGTTTACGAAGCCTAGCTGCTGCACCACAGAAACTTTATTTATTCAGGTACCACTATATTTCGATAAGGTCGTTCAACAACTCATATGCATCTTTGTTATATGTATTTAAAAAAGAACGCCTTGCCTTGTTTGCTGCCATACACGCAAATGCATACACCCCATCGATTGAACACAATTGAAGTACTCAGTCGTGACTGGTAGCTCTTTTGAAATTGATATATTAATTTTAAGCGAACAAGTAGCACTTTTATTAACAAGTCTTTTGTAACTGTAGCCTCCGACAGCGTAATGCAAGGTGTTATATCTTTTGTAAGGGTTTTATGATACCACCGCCTTTTATGGTTATACCGAATACCCTATATTTGAATTATGCATGCCCAACTATTTTGGTACAGTATCCATTGAACTGCGTGAAAAGTTGATAAAGTCAGAGAAAGTTGCTTCTTCCAGTATCATAATATAGTCCTATAGAAAGATAGTTAGCAGCTCAATATTATAAAAAATCAAAAACGTTTGCCATTTGAATTAAAACAACTTTTTTTTTCTTATTTCTTACACTTATGAAACACTTCAGATACAAACTTTACAAAAGTACTTAAATCATAAAGGCTTAAGTAGGATGATTTCATCAGTTGCGACTTTATGGCGTCCTTTTAGAACTACGTATTTTTGATCCAAAATCGTTTTTCAGATATTTGTTTCGAAATACGTTGTTCATTATTTTAACACCTTAAAAAAGTTTGAAAAGCAATGGTTTTTATGGTCCTGAGTTTGAGATCATCTTTAGTTGTTCCTTAAAATTGGTGTTCCTTTTTGGCAGATAGCCTTTGTTTGGCTCTGCAATGTTGTAAATGCAAAACTTCCATTTGGCTTGTGTTAAAGCGGACACTCCAGCTACAGTCATTAATATTACTAATTTAATTAGTCTTAGAAACAGGTGAACGCCTACACTACTGTAGACTACTCATTATAGCGATAAAATCTCTGCAACCAAGTTGTAAGTCATACTTGATCATAGACAGCATAATGGTAAATAAAAAAGATTTGGCGCGAACACTTCAGGTTAAATTATCTATTCCTAAATTACATTGATGTCCACCACATGAGAGCCAAGATTTTACAAAGAAATCCCATTTTACATCAACTACTTAACTTTCCAGTCAAAATTTCATTAAATAATAAAGGTTTACTTATCTCGGTTTATTGATTGCGCCTGTAATCATTCGTTCTTTGATTTACACACTAATAACAATAAGTGCCGAGTAGTTTATTATTTCAAATAGGGTAAGAAGTTGTAGTGGACGGCTAATAACGACAATCTTTCAATATCTGTTAATGTTTTCCATACGATCTTTATTTTGCAAGCATTCTAATGCTAGCCAAACCAGTCGATCGACTCCCAAGAAAATGAATCAATCGTTCCGAGCTCTCGCACGCGTTTAACATTTTGAAGGCGGTGTATTCGGTAGCCTTTATGGAGATCAAAGTAAAGTAATCAGAGTATTTCGCAAATGCTAGTAAAACATAACATTCACTTAATAATTGGGGCTTCGTGGTGAATGAATAAGTTATTCCCAGATACACAGAAAAAAATAACTGAAAGAGTATAACACTGGTAACCAGTCATTTCAGAGTATTTTCAACCTGATATTGTTTGTTTTTTCCCTACACTTCAGCTAATATGAGCAACTTGAAACCAAAATGCAATAAACTCAAACGTAATAAGTTTCCAGAAAGCAAATTATCTTTTCGTTTTTCGGCAAAACATATAAAAGATGTATACATACATTCTTGATAAGTAAAACATTAAAAACTGTTGCATGTGAATTTAAAATACATACCCATCTAACAAATCAATGAAAAAGTATAACTTTTAGTCTTTTATGAACAACGAAGTCCGTTTCTTGAATTTTGTTTGTTAAAACGAGAAGACAAAGTTTCCAACTCACATCTTTTGTCTTCTCATCACTTAGTGTGAATCAAACTTGTGGAATTTTTAATCATAATATATTAGTTTGTTTATGAAAGAAAATGAATAGAACTAAATTTAGGCACAAATATATTCCCCAAATTCATAAACTATCTACATCTGCCAGGTTGACATTTAATTTGTGGATACGGAGAAAGACTAAAAATACTACTCGCAAGTATTTTCTTGTGTAATGCAGTTCTAAACATTGACACTATCAAGTAGCGACTGGATGAAACTCGATTGCAAACCTTTTGAAAAACGAAACAGAAGGCACTGTTGACTCTTTTGTTTCGTTATCATTAATCAAAAAGATACTTCTCTTGTTATCAAAGTTTTGTCAATCTTTTCATGTCACTTTCTTACTTGTTTTCAGAGTAAGTATGAGCTTGCAAACCAGTTTGAAAATAAGTTGTTTCCAGTAGCAGTAAAAATGCTAAGAATTCATAGTATGCGAGTATCCTCTTTACCATAGCGTGGTGTAGCTCATTCATTTTGGACTTGCGGCAAGGCGTTGGATCAAAATGTTTTTGGACAAGGGATGAATATTTTCAAACAGTTCTAAACAGCATGAGTGAAGCAGTTTATGCTGTCGATTAATTTGCTTGATAGAAACACGACGAGATAACAGATCTTTATGCACTACATTTGTTTTTTGAGAACCTTTTGTTAGAAACGTAGAGGCCGATCAAAAACACTCAGAAATTACGAACATGGTAAGAGACTAAGTAGGCGTCTTGGAAATAAAAAGACCTTTACTCTAGTTAAATGCAAAAGCAGCAGAATTTTACGGTTTAGTTTAGTAGCACTAACTCGAGTCATTGTACATAATGAATGATTCTATTGGCAAGGTACACTTCAATAGCTAGTGCCAAGTGTCTTAGGTCTTTCTTACTGAGCAATGTATTCGGTTTGGTTACATATAAGACAAACGTTAAGTCAGATGACCAGAACATGTAGTTTCCCGATGTACAGTAAATCGAAGTAACAATTGTCTTCGACGCAACAATGAAAGGTATCTAGAACACGTGTAAGAACATTTTAGGCTTTAACCATCAATTTAGGGTTAGTATATGTTTTCAAAGAAACTGGATGTCATCAGTATGAACAGTACCTTCGATATTTGTTCAGTCCCCCCTCAATGCACATTCTTACATGCCCGTTCAGTTCAATTTAACTTTATCTATACACAGGTAAAATCATCATAATGATAAGTAACTTATTCTAGAATCTAGACCTGCTAACTGGGTTTCATGGTCAGTTGCTATGTGGTTGCACTGAAAAGGTATCTCAAAGAACAAACTTATTTGTCAGTTTGACCTAAATTTCAGACTCTTTTAAGGCCTCATCGGAAACAACACAAAACCAAATTTTGGAACAGTCAAAAGCATAAATCTTCATTGATAAATCATGGGTTTTGCTTGAAAATTTAACTAAAGATTATGGAAAGGTAATCACACATATTTCCTTAAGTATCCAGCGAAGAGGCGAGTTATATTTGTTAACTCTTAATGAGTCTCCCTGTATACGCAAATGGAATTCACAAGAGTTGTGTTGTTGGAAGTTGTGTTTGAAAGAGAAAACTCAACTTGCAAAACTGAGCAACTCTTGCAGAATTCTGTCGTTGCTTATACGTTATCTGTTCGGACACTCCTTGAGGTGCCTTTTTGTTCTTATTTAACCTTAACATTATTAAAGCCTGGCAACAACAAGTTATTTCCATATCAGGCAGTCAATGGAAGTCTAGTGGACAGCATAGTGTGCACCTTATATTTTAAGGATTGGAGCTGTCACGCCGGAAATTTGACGTGCTGTGGATTCCAGTCATTTGCGTTTTGTGGTTTCTTTAAGTAACGGTTCAACTAATGTAAACTAAGATATTTGTATAGGTATGATACGCAATCAGCAAAGCTTTCCCAAACGCGTCAAATTTGTGATCATGCCATTATCTTTGTTACAAAGTTCAAAACACTTGCTTCTCTGCATGTCTTTTAGACATTTGCCATTTTTATTACTATGTTTGTGAAGAAAATACAGAGGCAAATGAAAGTT
>JAOBRG010024681.1:0-23064 GCA_027574985.1 Umimayanthus nakama | reverse complement strand
ACATGTACAATCGGCATACATGATAGCTGCATGTTTTTGATTTCCACTGAAATCAGCAATAAATATTACATGAATCTATCACAGAGATTGAATTTTTTACTTACTTATAAACAGTCTAACTGTGGTCTTAATTGTAACTTCGTTTCAAATTTAAAGCACTGAGTTCAACAAAATTTTATAGTCTTTACATATATATTGCATTAAATATCAGTTGCTCTCAATGCATTTATTGTTTCTTAATATGTTTGGTATATATAAGAGTGTCTGAGTGCTAAAATTACTCAGATTGATCTGGAAATTCTCACAACAACATGGCCCTCATCGGTAAGTGCTGCCTCTGCACGTAGTTTATCAACATACTCTGGGAAAGGCATTCTACCACTTACTTCCACTGATGTCAGCTTTGCAACCAAATTGGCGGCAAGGGTGGGCTTATTCTGTGCAACCATAACCGTAATTCCATGTGCTCTGCAAAGTTTTGCTAGCTGTGCTTTCATGTAAACCCTCTTGATACCAGCCACTCCATGTTTACGTGCATATGTACATAGATGGTGATGGCTTGTAGCCTTTCCAATGCTTCGATCTGCCACAATCTTGTCATACTGCAGATGGTTCTTCTTCTCTGCAGCAATTGCCTGCCGCTCAAGGACTCGTTTACGGTGTTCAGCCGTTTTTTTCAACTGGAAGGTTCTCCTGAAGTCCTTCAGGAACTGACCAGCACCCATGGACATGTATCGCTCAATGACTTCATTCATAAGCTCCACTGCAAGCACCTAGACACACCAACAACCATCCATTGATCAGCTTTTGAAAACACAACTATGCTCATGCAGTTTGTTGTCTCAATGCCTCAAAGTAAATACCAATTATGCAAAATGTTGGTAAAAGTGACTCAGTTTAAGTTTGGATTTATCTCTGCCTGAAATTTGGCACAATTTTTTTTGCTACAATGAAATAGGAGTGTACATTACATTTAATTTGGGGAGAGGGGGTGAAGACATTGAAGAGAAAAGCAAAATGTTTTTTGGCTCCCCCTTAAACTTAAAAGAAAATTAGAGCCCTCCCCCCACCTAAAGATGATGTAAACATTTGTAAATACCCCCCCCCCCCCAAACTTCAACCTCTATTTTTTACGACCACCCTTTGGCACAACAAACTCTCAGAAGTCCTCTCCTCATATTAAATGAACACTCCTTAATAACAAGCAAGTGCATTACCAGCATGCAGCTATAGTGAGGAGGAATAAATAAACCTATAGATCCAGTAAAATAATGAATAATACATAAATTTGAATATAATAATTGCTACCAAGACAATAAGACATAGCTGTTAATTTATAATCATTTAGTGGCATTTACAATGAAAATAATTTACTATTATATAGTAGAACAGAGAGATTTTTTACCTCTTCCACATGACACCACCCCCCCCCCCACCAAAACTGAATACTTACATAACTTTATCCAATATCAGGTCTTCAATATAAGCTATGCAACTCACCTTCTTATCAGGATCCTTCAGCTCCTGAAACATTTATTTCCACCTTGTGTTGATGGTGTCATCCTTCAAGATCTCTTGGATGGCTCTGTTCACAAACTCACTCTTGTCAACAGCCTTGGACATTGCTGCCACGTTAAGGAGGCCCACCCTCATCTCCTCCATCCTCCTAAAGAACAGGTATGCTTGGTCTGAGATATGAAGCAAGCCACGTTTACGATATTGCCTGTCCTCAGTCACCTCCAGTGTGCCAGGATATGCGGTTTTCTCTTTCAGCAGAGAGTACTGGGCAATGACATGGTCATCTAGCAAATCACACTTGGCATGTGCTGCTTTGACTTTCTGCCTTGTTGGCGAAATAGGGGAGAGCATGTTTGTTCTCACATACCGTCGCCAGTGTTCCAATACTTTGTGCACAGCCCATCCTCCTACGTGCCGAATCTTGGCAAGGCCTTCAATTGGCGTGTCATCCAAACTGCATGAAGCCTCATCCTTTGTTTCATCAGTGGAGAACATTTCAGCAATCTTGTTCACAAAGAATTTGAAGGTTTCAGTACACAATGATGAGCCAATGGAAATTTGGTCTTCTGAAAGAGCCTGGGTGTCCTGAACACCAAACAGTGCAGAAAGTTCCTGACGATACTGAACAGAGCCAATAATATTTATATATATACTGTGCATCGACTCTGTTAGTCCTTTGCCTGGGATAACAACCTTGCTTGAGTTGTTTGCAAGGTAGTCCCCAAACAACTGAAAGATCCTGAACCAGAGTATTTTTGAGAACAAAATCAGTTCTGGTAGCATTTCTTCTGACAATAATTCCTGGATTTTATTATTCCTAGAAAAAGCAAAGCTTTGGGATGATGCATCAAGATACTGCCTCGGAAGCAATTGATTGGTTAAAATGACTGAGACATCAAAATCATCGCTTGGTTGGCTTAGTTGCTCATCAGTGTCTTTTTCATCAATGGAAAGAAACACAGTAGCAAGGTCAACATGAACTGCAGGGACCACACCCTCTTTGTCAAAGTATACAGGAAGGAGCCCATCAGCATAGGTTGACATTGATAGGCTCTCTGGAGCATCACCATCAATGGTCCCCGTAGTCGATGAACTTTTCACCCACTGAAAATAACTTCTCAACCATAACTTATTTCTGCAACACGACAGATCATCTTTGCATAAACTATCTTGCTTGCACACTTCTAGCACATCTGCTGGTGGTGGTAACAACTGATTTGGCTTGAAGTTCAAGATTCGCAAATTGATGTCATCTCTGACCCGCGAAACTGACACGTAATGCAGTCCTGACACGAATTCACTGGAACAATGCACAATAACACCAGTCAGTCAGTAAGTGTCAGTCCCTGTGCTTTGTGGCATGTGGATGCATAAAACAGCACGATGGGGAATTGTTCCCTGCTTCCGACTACATTTCCTGTTCTGTCCATTTTCGACCACGTTTCTCTCTTTAGCGGTACTTTCCCGAGTCCTTCAGTCTCCACCTCCAGCCGTCCGTCGCCCGTCTCACCATAAAATATTCCAGCCGTCCCATTCTTGATCATTTCAGAAATGTTCCAAATTATCATAACCTTTGCCCCTTTCTTCAAAAGCAGCGTTTCGTCTGCAGGGCAGCTGATCTCCGCCACATAACCAGAGTCGACGCATTCGTACGACATGATTTCTTCAGGCAAGCCAAAGAGAACATCCAGATTGTGAAGCTGGACGTGCAGCTTCTTAAAATAAATGTGAACAAATTCTGATTCGTTGTCCAATGGTTGGGAAAAGGTTTTCAGATACTCCGCTTTCTGGGCTGCACTGTCCCGAACGTAGCTCGGACAGGGCCTTCACCAACTTGCTGTCGGCGTTTTCCAACCGCATTTGTTTATGTAATTCACAGCGGTGTGTAATTGCAATCTCAAACACTTTAGACTGAAACATAAAGTTTCCGTCTTTGAAGTGATTTGGTACAGGCCTCAGCTGAACAAATTCTCCGACAATGATAATTTGTTTGCCTGCAAAAGGCTTGAAGCTATTTCCCTCGTCCACGTCGCAAGCTATCTCATGATGAATAGCATTCACGAGTTCGAATATTCTCTGGCTCGACATTCCCGCCTCGTCCCATATTATGGTATCAGCCTCTGCAATTCTCTGAACCTGGTGTTCCATAGAAAGAGTTCTGTCGATCACAAGATCGGCTGGCATATTAGCTGTTTGCAAAGCGTAATGCGAATGCACCGTGGTTGCTTTCAGGTCGCCATCATACACCGAACACGAAATTCCACTGGAACAAACTATCACAACTTTTGCACCCTTTCTTCTGAGCTTAGGCACAATCGTGTTAATGACAAAAGATTTTTCTGTCCCCGCTTGCCCACTGACCAGAAGGTTGTGACCGGCTTCTGCTTTTTCCACAATAAGTCTCTGTTCATCAGTCAGGCTAGAAACGAAGGCAAAATTTAAAGATGTTTGTTACAGACACAGAAACGATTGACGTGCTAGACATACATGAGGTCATCACATGTGTGACGATGTAAACCGAATGGCAAAATTTATATTAAGTTTACCTGGTCGCCATCGTTGTAAACACTTGTTTTTAAAATTTCTCAAACGGAATTGCTATCCATATTCCATTTTCGAATTCTCAATAAAACAATTATAAATCTTCTGCTGTTGGTTATCTCACCGTCACAACTCCTTTGCTTACAATTTCCGCTTCATCGCGCGAAATCCTGGGTTTTCCTTGAGAAGCAATCTGTCACTATTCTACTCTCGTTATATGATTGGCTACCAAAACAATTGCTTGTTATTATTTTGATGGCTTGTTTTCTTCATTGCGGCAAATGGAGCTGTCACTGTACTCGCCAGCGATTGGATATCGGCACTCGTCGACACAATGGCTCCGATCCCCAAGGGACTCGAAATTGGCCTCTGGCCACCCCGGTCGGTTCAAATTTTGCAAGCGGCGGTTGATTTCGTGTCTAAGCTGATGGGATTCGGACTCTTTCTAGGTGTAAGCATGTCCTATATTGTATATATCTGTATATACGTCTATATACATGTATATATATCCATATACATCCATATACTTCCATATACATGTCCTATATTGTATATAAACACGTCTATATACAACATGTAACACTATATACATCCCAATACTGATCCCTACCCCTCTGTATATGGTATATACACTATATACAGGTATATACACCACATACACGACAATGCTGACATGTACTCGTCTGTATATGGGATATACTCTATATACAGGTATATACACCATATACATCACGGTACTGACCCCCACCCCTCTGTATATGGTATATACACTTTATGCAGCTATATACACTGTATATATGAAGATACGGACATGTACCCGTTTGCTTAAACTCATATTATCAACTTTCCTTGAAAATGGGGCAAATATTTTTAACTCATAAATTTTGTTTTAAAAATGCCGGTCTGCAATGTAGGCCACATACGACGGTTCGAGTTCTCGATAAAACTTGAGTTTATGAACGCTGGTATTCAAATTTTCACAGTGTGTGCAAGTAGGTACATAGTAACTACTAATCCATACAATAATACAACTATCTTACAAACAGTTTTATTGGCAAGACGGAAACGTGCTTTGACGGAAACGTCAGTGTTTATAATAGCAAACCAAACAGAACTTGTACTGCAAAAATTCATCGCATATTTGGAACTTAGTGTAAGCAAAATCATCAGGGATGGTAAAAGAGTTAAAAGTATATCCCAGCAGTTGTTTACATTTCTCGTCGAATGCGTGACATCGCTGCTCATGCAGTTCGCTCAGGGAAGTTGCTGCCGATGTGATTCTATAAATGAGGACAACTGTTGCTCAAGCAGCAATAAATAAAATTTCCGCTTGCGCTGAAAATGGCAGTTGCTCCCGCCCTTTGTTGCCACATAGCTTTCCATGCTCAATAGCACACGCCACTACTTCATTGTACAACTCTTCGATGTACTGCAGTTGGTCGTCATTTAGCGTGGTTAGGGCACCTATTCCACTAATCACCTTACTTGCACATTCCATTAAAAATTTCAAAATCAGTCCAACGACCACTCCTCACCTCTTCGCCTTGCCACTGCATAAACTCCTGCCCTTTCATTCGTGGACCGCTTAATTACTCAGCACGCTTTCTCTTTCGGCTTTTTCTTCTTTCTCAGCATCATCCTTCATTCCATGTGGATTACCACAGTTCCTACACCGACATCTTGTACTGCAGGCTTTGTTGTTATTTAGGCACGGACATCTTATTTTGCGGTAATTATGCACGTCAGTGCAACTTGTGCGGCTTGATGTTATCTCTTTGTTCTTGCCGCATGTGCAGTGAACGGTTTTTGACTGCCCTGGCGTGTTGTCCTCCTTTTCTCTACCAAAGCGCGCGATGTAATGACCCGTCCCTGAACTGTCGTACGCCATGTAGATGATGGTTCCTGACGATTGCACTTGACACTTTGGGAGAATTGAGAATTGAGGTGGATGGAAAGTTGCTGATGGAAGTCAGCAGAACTACCGGTATCTTCAAGACATTTACTGGTGCAAATAGCATCAAATCACCAATGTCTCCGCTAAACTCTCCTGGCCTCACATGTGTTTTAATTTGTCCCAAAAAGGACTCTTGCATTTCTGTGGATAACATTTTCTTATAATCCTCATAATTTGCCCTCCATTCACAAACCATCAGTTCCCTTAATTTGCGGCAGATGCCGCTCGTACTCATATCTCCCGTTAACCCAAGAGAGTTCCGGTGCTGAATCAGCGACGTTTCTCGGTTCAGTATCGTCGTGTATATGGTGTATATAGCTGTATTTCGTGTATACACCATATACCGAGGGGTGGGGGTTGGTATCGTCGTGTATATGGTGTATATAGCTGTATATAGTGTATATGTCATATACAGAGGGGTGGGGGTCAGTATCGTGTATATGGTGTATATGGTGTATATAGCTGCATTTCGTGTATATGCCATATACGGAGGGGTAGGGATCAGTATCGTCGTGAATATGGTGTATGTAGTGTATATACCATATACAGAGGGGTAGGGATCACTATTGGGATGTATATAGTGTATATACATGATGTATATATGAATATAGACGTGTTTATATACAATATAGGACATGTATATGGATGTGTATGGATATATATACATGTATATAGATGTATGTACAGATATATACAATATAGGACATGCTTACACCTAGAAAGTGTCGGGATTCGATTCTGCACGTTTTCGGTTAGGCGAACAAATCGGCGGATTTGGGGCATGAAGAATCGGATTTAAAAGCAAGGTTTGAGTTCTTCTCGTGTGAAAGAGCATTGGGAGCAGGGATTTTGAAGGTATTTCGAAAAAAAAAAACATTTCTGGCGATTTACGGGCGCCCGAGTGTGAGTGGGTTTCAGGCTTGTCACCTACCTTTAAAACCTCTTCTCTCTCTCCTCTTAATTTTTCTCTCAGCTCCTCAAATCTCCTCCAAACCAGCTCAAAACGCACCAGGAGGATGAATAACGGACTCAACACACATAGACGGAGGTAAGTGGTGAAACTTTTTATTTTTCAATGAATTCCCAACTCGAGTCCCATATTCCCATACATTTGCTTAAAATCGTACTGTCTACTGAAATTTGACACTCGATCAAACAGTGCAAACGGCCGCCGACAGTGTTTTGAAAATAATTCGCATCCATAGCTTGGGCTACCTGTGGTTATTTTAAAAGGCCTTTTCACGGTTTTAAAAGGGACTGCGCAAACCCTTGGGACTAACAACTTCACAAAAGAGACTAATTACAACAATTGACCATATCTGTCACATCCGGTGCCACCTTTTCACTTAATTGATCTAAAATTTTAATTATTTTATGTTAATCGTTCGAAAAAGCTACGAACACCTTCGGCGAGCAATCGGGCAAGCCAGCTGATCTGAGTCCCAAGAATTAGCCAATCAGGGGCGAGGACGTCTGCAAAACCGTATTTCATGTCATTCCAGGCCTTATCCGCAAGACAAGGCGCGCGAAATAGATACAAATAAAAATTATGCATCTCTTCAGTGTTTAAAAGACTTGATCTTCTTTCCAGAAGTTCCTTCAGTTTCATTCTTAAACCAAAGTGCTGGTTTTAGAGCAGGCTTAATGATACACAGTTTTGCTGCTGACGTCACAGGGTCAGATTAGCTGGAGAGAAGCCAGGAAAAACCAAAAATCCGTCTGCAGGCAAACCAAACTCGTATCAAATGCAGCAAAGTTTTGTTTTTTGGAAAGACATTGACCTTAACTAACACACTGAGGTTGCGCTTGGTGGTTTCACTCACGTGGAGTCGAATTATTTGATCTCAAAGTTGCCCATCAGCCGAAATTTCACTTTCAAACTTCGTCAGTTAGAAATAACACACAGGGGCACCGGAGCGCTAGCTGTTTCGTTTATTTCAACATATAAACTACCAAAGTTTGTCAAAGCTTATTATGTTGATGTTGTTAAAAATTGCTGTCGTTTGAAATAGAAATGTTTTTATTATTTAACCAAAATGGATTTACGTTTTGTCAAATCTTGTTACAAATCAAACATCAGTACGTAAAGAAAGTTTTGGAGACGTGACTTGTTTAGCGAATTTGATCGGTTAGTTTCTTAAGTCAGTCGAGGAAAATTTCTCACGACATCCGCAGACTATGCCATTTTCGCCACTCGAGGAAAAAAAAGATCAAACACGACAGGAAATCGACGCTGCGCTACGCGAGGCGATCAAAGGAGCAAAATGCCTCCGCAAACGTTGAGAAATTTGCCTCGCGTGCCAGTGTTCTCAAAGGCACGCGTGGCAGTTTCCTCACCGTGTGCGGCGGGTTTTAACAAATATTGTTAATACTGCTGTCATCGCATTTCATTGTAACTGGCAAAGCTGGTGTCAACTAATGAAACCTGATCATGTCTATGTTACTCGTAAAACTATCTAGCCATGTTATAAACTAAAGACGAGATCATTTGATCGCATTCCAGAATAAAAATACATTTGGCAAGATTTTAAAAGACATTCTTGTAAAGCACTAAGCGAACTATTTATCTGAATTTAAAAATGCGATATTTTCATGATTGTGCCGACTGACTACAACTACCAGAATGCTTCCTCCTTTCTCCTTCCTCCTGATGGCTATGAAGCAGGTGAAACTAAATATCTTTTAAAGTAAAAGAGGGAAATCATTCTGGCAGTTATAGTATATAAATCATTTATGTAGGTGTACTATTTGGATGCGCATGAATTTTTCAGCTCGTTTTGTACATTGCGAAAGAAGCATATTGTTTAACTAACGGGACCGAAGTTTCAATTCCACACATTTTATTCTGAAATATGATTAATCAAATGCCCCTAACCTTTCTCTTAAGATACGTGAACAGATGGTGTGCCTTAGGTGTCTGTTATCTTGTTAATGTGTTTAGGTGAGTGCCCTTGCCCCCACCCCTGCCTCCCAGTTAAAAAGGACGACGTAGTAAAGTCTTGACGTTTTCAATGCATCCTTTATTTGAAGATTTTCTCAAAGTTTCAAACATGTTAGAGTTTAGAAATAACAGTTTTCCAGACAAACTAGTTTGCTATATAGAACTGGAATTCAGGTAGGATGTAGCGTTCCTTGCAGTGGCTGCCATTCCTGTATGCTAGCAGCGCCCCCCTCTCAGTTTGTAGTTATCGTATTGCTTGTTCCATCTGGATCGCCTGAAGCATTTCACCGCCTCAGCGTCACAACGGCAAACCGCCTGCTCGCACGAACCACTCGAAACTGTACAAATAACAAGAAAAATAGTTATTATGTTGCACCAGTGGGGTTCACAGATGACAAGAATACTTCGTAATCTTTTCGATTTCCTACGGGAAGTTTAGTCCAGAGCTTCGGGTCTGAGAAAGCGAAGGCAAGGTCACCATAAGATTTGGTGTTTACTCTTATAAGTTGTAAATAGCTGGAAAAGTTGACCTCAAAGCCCTAGTACAAAGTCCTATATATGTAACACTCAATCGTGCTACTACAAAGTAGAAATGTAGACAGTACACTCGGTACATGAGTACACAAAACCTGACGAAACTGGAAGGTACCCCCACAATTCCCGCACCTCCTCCCCCTGCTTACTTTTCCGGTCACGTTTTAATAAAGTGACAAAGTTTCAGAGAACTAGGATACTGCTAACACATTCTTGACCAAGACTGATAATCACTGAAAATATATTGCGTAGTAGTTTCTTAGACGGATATCCAGCGATTTCAAAACATTCGCTGCGAATTAAATTAAGAAAAGTTCCAGATCCCCTCTCTCCCACTTTCAAGATTGCTTCGTTGGACACTATTCATGTGTTAGGTTTTCCTCTTGTTTTGTTTTGCTGCAGCCATCATTTAGATAAAAACCATACAAGAGTTTTCATTAAGAACGTCTTACCACAAGATGTGCAATTCCTGACTTTGTAAGTGGCGAAATACACAAGCCAGGACCACCGACATTGACCATTCTTAACGGCCTGATCATAGCAGCGATCATGAACTTGACAGCATCTGAAAAAATATCGAAAAAGTAGATCAGTTCCATGTATACGATTACCTTCTTCCAGAACAGACCCCTTCACGCTTGTAGGTGCATGATGGGTAATCAGGACAAGAGTTACTGTGAATGAGTGAGCAAAAAGAGGCTTTTCGACTATTCCACCCGAGTTTTTCAATTTCAATTTTCAGACATATTTGCGTTCAAAGACAATTTCCGTTTTGTAGAGAACTTTCGCTACCATTGAAGCAGTCTAGCTCAGCCGTAGTAGTAGACCGGAGTTGCTTGGTACTTAGTATTTTCAAATTCTGTATGAATTCTTTGAGAACTTCTGCATTGAGAAATCCAACCCTTTTTGTCGATTATAAAACTGAACTCTTAAGCGCAGTGAACATTGATTAGATCAAACTTAAATTTACAGGTGCCAAGTTTCTAGGATTTCGTTTCAATGCCATTAATTCACTCTTTTTGGCGAAAAAACTTGTTTGAATCAACTTTTTAGAATATGGTTGGGTTCTTGTTTTTAGCAAAGAAATCTTGTTTAAACAAACTTTTCAGGGAAAAGCTTTGCGCAGTTTTAATCCAACTATGAAACAATTCTTTCTTGACTTTCTTTTAAAGCAACTTTCGGCACTAAACCGCCGAGGTTTTTGATGGCAAAGGTACTTATAAAAACTAACTTAGACCTAATCGGAACCTGTTTTAGTCAATCACCCTATATCTGATAAGTACCGATTTTTCCTTCATTTCTTTTTGTTAAATTGCCAACATTTTGCAATGTGAAACAACATTCAAACATTTTCTAGTTTCCTTCAGCGTTATCACTTATCTTCCAATATCTTTCAACGCGTTTCTATCATTTAAGCTGATGTAACTTGATTTTCCTGTGCCTAATTACCTTCACAAAAGCCAATTTTTGAGGATAAACTCGATCCAACTACTAATACAAAAACAGGAAATTTCGGCACATGGATAAAAAGGGACACGAGCACTGAGTTCCCTCATACACGAGGCGGAGAAAGCAGAAAACGTTACCGGTCAACGTCGTCGACGGGGTTTCCACCACCACCAATCCCACACCAGCAGCCGTACAGGTTGTAATCGAGCGGGTTCCGACCGGTGCCACACATGATCATAGCACCAAACTGGATAATGTTTCGCTTGCTCTGTACTTCTTCCATATAGGAGACGAATTGAATGTTAAAGTTAGTTATTTACTTGGGAGAGGACCTTCACGACGCAGATACATGTAGTTCTCCAAATTAGCTTTGATACAGATTTCAAACCAACTACGTGAACATTTTCTAAATTGTTTCCACATTAATGTGACTCAAAATTCCAAATGAAATATTAAATTAAATTAAATTCAGAGGTGCTTTACAGGATCTGTGTAAATTGTGATGTTAATAGGATGTAAATATCTGATATAATAAAAATTCGAAAACAAGAATATTAAAATGCTTGCTTGAATAGAAGTGCTTTGATTCTTAATTTAAATGTTTTAAGGATGGCTGGATGTCTTATGCTGTTTGGCAATTAGTTCCAGAGAGTGGGGGCTAGTAAGATGGAGAAGGTTCTTGCACCATAGGTCTCTAGGTTGAATTTTGGGACAAACAAATGTTTCTTTGACGAGGTACGGAGGTTTCGCAGTGGGACGTAAGCTTGTAGGCCTTTTAAGTGCTGTCAGGATTCTGAAGATTACTCTGTGTTGAAGAGGAAGCCAGTAGAGTTCTTTAAGAATAGAAGTGACGTGATCGTATCTGCAGGAACCAGTGAGTAACCGAGATGCTTAGTTCTGAACCTACTGAAGTTTCTTGATTAGGAAATCAGGCAGGGCGTGATATAAAGACTGGAAGACTAGTTTTGAAACAACTGGGTTTTTTTCTGCGTTGGCAAGCATGCTTATCGCTGAATGTGGTTCTATCAACAAAGGTTGATATGGTATGTTATTTGCCTGTGGGATACGGTGCCTGCAGACATTTCGAGCGTTGTATATTAATAGCTCTTCGTCAGAGCAGACTAATACTATAAGTGGTATAAAGAACTACAATTGTCTAATTTTGAGGTAACGAAGGTGTGAGTAAGAAGTTTCTTTAATTCAAATGAAAGATGTTTCTTAATACGTGCAATTGTCGAAGGTGATAGAAGCCGGCTTTGCAAACGGCAGTGACTTGTTTTTTCGTTGAAAGAATGGTGTCAAATACTGTTCCAAGATTTTTCTTTGTTTAAGTAAGCTCAGATCCAACAGCAATACTTTCCTTTTGCGTCTAAAGAAAATGTCGAGCTGTTAGCACCAGAAGATCGGTCTCTTCATTTAACTTTAGCTTGTTGTTTTTCATCGATATGGACCTAGACGCGTACATTTCCGAATCAAATTTTTAAGAATACTCCAAACTAGGCCTAGATACAAATATCTCAAAATAGCTCTAAATCTCATTCCGGAAATTCTCATCAAAATTCCTAAATTTCTACAAAGTTTGCTTTAAATCTTAAAATTTTCTAAATTTTTCAGAAATATGTTTTTTTTTCTAGTGTTTTTAGCACAGGTTTTACTTTTGTCAAGAAAATATGACGAAACTACCATCTAGATGTTTCAAAAATTATTTATACCAAATAAAGCATACGAAAAAATGTGTGGACTATGAAGGTACAGTAAGTCAAAACACCAAATTTGCTGAGTATGTAGTATTGCTGGCTCGTAAACAAAACACTGTCTTCGGAAATTGCCAAAAATCGGAAGATTGTGAAGACCGCCCAGCAAAAAGTCATAAAAATTTGTTCTTCGGCTCTCGTTAAGTACCTTCCTGTGACAGTTGCTCTAAATATCCACATTTTTTTTTGTAAATGTCCTCAAGTTTTCTAAATTTCTCGAAAAACATCAAAAGATCTCAAAAAATGTCCGGGAATTTGTATCTAGGCCCATCCAAACTGCCGCGTACGAAAATCAAAAACGGATTTTCATATTCTAAGTGTGCCATTCGCAAAATGCAGAGTTGCTTGTATACTTACAGATTTGAATCCATGGGTAGCGTTATAAGTAGCATATCCATCACTTGCATAAGGTCAGCGTATGATCAGCGTACTTTACCTTTGAGTAACGTGCCGTTAGCGTAGCTTTTGCGTATTCAGCGTATTCCTAGCGAATCCTTAGGGTATAAACCATACGTCCGATTACGTACAACTTTTTTAATCATGCTTAAAGAAATTCTCTCTTGCCGTATGCCAGCGTATGCCACCGTATGCGAGCGTGCTTGAAATGTAAACAACCTATGTCTAACATGCCTTCAGCGTATGTCAGCGTCCGCCTGTATGTTCATACGCTGGCATACGCAGTAGTGTGACAGGGCTATTATGAGTGATTTAAAGGTTATCTAAGCCTGCGCATCAACTGTATACAAATGAAAGGAAAGTCCATCTTGACTCGCTGTTTCCCATTGGCAATTTTTTTTTTTTGCCGTGAAAAATTGTTAAATGCAGTCGATTTGATGAAAAGTATGCTGCTACAGTCAATAACAGGAATGAAACTCGCCCATCCCAAAACCAAGAGCAGACTTATTGAAAAAAACCTAAGAATCCTCAAAATATAACTGATTTTGAACGATTTGTACATGCTCTGTTGACAATATATGCAGAAAGTCCTGGCTACTAGAGTAAGCCCGGATCCATTTGGACGGGCAAACTCAATTCTAATCACGCAACTTAGTATCGCAGCAAAATGTCGCTGATTCAGAAATACCTGGGTATGTGTGATCAGGACCTAAAAAGAGGCATAGTAGTATCACCATTCAAGGCGGGTCGACCAGCAGCTGCTGGAAGCGGCTCTCTCATTCGCTATCCTAACAACGACGGTAGTAACCAATGTAAAGACGTAAAGAAAATTGTGCACCAAAAAAGAACAAAACAGAATTCAAACGAAGTGCGTATCAATAGTTTGTCATGAAAAGGAGTCAAGTCAAGTAAAGTTTTGTGAATGACCGCAAGTGATAAAAAAATGGAGAGAGCAATTGCGAGAGGGAGAGGGTGTGTGACAACTAAAGGATTGACTTGAAGAGCAGTAAAGAAAACCACACTGACACACACGATATTGGTGACAAATCATTAACAGTACTGCTATCAAACATGAAAGTACCTTTGTAGTTATGTTTCACAGTGTTGACTTCATTTTGGCCCTTTTCCTGCAAATACAATCGTAAATATTTTTGAATAGACAAATGAACTGAATGAAACAAAAATATAGTGTTTTCCTAAAGCTATTTTAAATCATTTTAATATGATTCAAACTATTTCTTTGCTCTTTTAACAAAAGAGTTCATTTTTTGTCTCAAAAAGTTTAACAAGTTTTCAGTTTCCAACTTGCTGCTTAAAGGCAGTTGTTATAAAAAGGGAAAGCTGTGATTATGTATCTTAAACAGTGTATTACACACTACAAAAACGGAAGGCTTACAACCTTTTGGATATTTATTTTGCTCACAAATTCAAAGAGTCATTACCTTTTTATCGAGTGGCACTGCAGTTGCAAACGGCAAAAGAAGTAAAAGAATCAGTAAACTGTTCAGCATTTTGCTTGCTTGTTCTGACCTGCCAAAAGTCAATCGCCGCTGTCCAAGTTAAACTGCTACCAGCCGGATGGTACTAACTTTTTTATACTGAGTAATTATCGTATCGCCAAGCTGCCTGTTTGTTCATATAAAATATTTTTTGAAGGTAGACATGGGAATTATAACAGGTTTTATTTACCTAGAGCTTCGTGGTGAGATATCGCAAGATTGATTCTTAATGCAATTCTTGACATATTTTTAAAGTCAGCCTAAGTATTCTTCTTAAATGATTGTTGCCCAAATACTTATATGAGTTATACACATTTAGGGACAGGGGACAGAGCATGTCCGAGAGATGGGAATTTTCTATTTGCATGGAGGAAATTTTAACGCAGCAATGCTTATGTATATTTACGTATTTATCATTTTCATAATCATTGAACTTAAGAAAGAATCACTTATATCATGCCTATGTCACTTTTCAATATAGACCTCCTACTCAAAAGCCATATGCTGTTTACTGTTTGTTCATTAGAAATGTTTTTTGAGAAAGGTACCCATGGGAACTTAAACAGGTTTTGTTTACCATGACATGAGCTTCATGGTTAGATATCACGTGGTTTTTCTTTATTGCTTGCCTTATCGATATCTTAATTATTTCAGAAAGCTTTTATGACAGTAAACGTGACCTTACTGTCCATATTTTAAGCAAAAAGAATAAGTATGGTTTTTGTGTTTATCAGACTGAGTAGATGAGTAAAAGCTTAAGACAATTGTTGTTATTCATAAAACTTAAACTTGGTAATTTGTTTTTATTTTTTAATTGTATAACAGTTTCAATATTTATAAGCTTTAAAACGTTGTTTTCCTCGAAAATATATAACGGCTATATCGAATTGTTTAAATCAAACGTTCATTTTTACAATAATAGCGTAGAATTATTTGAATTTATACATCGATTACAATAGATAAAAAATTGTTCATAGAAGTAGGTTTAGCATTAACCGAAAACCAACCACTGCGTCGACGAAATCGAATTCCTGGTTTGCTCGCTGCTATACTGGCGTGTGGAGTAACTTCAAGCACTTGTAACAAACAAGCGTAATGGTGGTTTGAAACCAAAAAGTTTGGAACAAAACTTTTAAATCTTACTGCCTTATTCAACAAATACTTGAAAAAGGGGTTTTTACACGTTTCAAGCACCAAGAACCTCCCGAGCTAAAAAGCGATGCGCAAGCTCCATTATAGGTGTTTGAAATGTCGTATAACAAAGACGAAATAATTCGGCAGGACAGTTCTTCCTATTTCCAACTCCCAGTCTAGTCTATAATAAGGAACCGAAACATAAGTTTTTCTCAGTTTTATTTTCCTGCTGAGCAGTTGTCAATTTGTATGTCCGTAAACACTGGTCTAATACACGATTTCTATTTCAACCTGACTTACTAAGGTTACCGTTCACGTTGGAACGGATTAAAACTTTGAAATTGAGATTTTCGCAGAATATAAACACACATGAAATGAACTTCTAGTAAAAAAAAGTGTTTTTCAATACGTCTAACAGCTTGCGAGATATGACGAACGAAAGTTTTTACTGGAAGTAAAATTGTATGAAGCGCGGTGCATTTTAAGAATGAATTTCTCGAGAAATGTTTTGAGTAAAACTACGAAAATGTATATGATCAATGCTTCCTTAATTTTTAATCTCACGCCATCAAATTTGGCAAGTTGATAAAATAATAGCCAAAGATGAAAACCGTCCATGGCGAATTTTGAAATTCCGCTCCAATAATTTTTTTATGACTCAAATATGGCAGTTTTGTATGCTGCAAATGGGGAATTTTCTTCAAATGCCTGCAGAAAATTAAAGACGCTTTTAATCAAAAATCGCCAGGACGGAATTAGAGTAAAAAATATACTGAATCTCACAATTAAATTAAAAAAGGTGAAAATTAAAACCCACAACCGCATTGACGTCTGGAAGTGAAATAAACAGTTTGAATTATGATGCTCGCATTCGTTTATAAATCAAAATTTTTCATCAATTTTTTCACCACCATTTAGATAACTTTATAAGCTTTCGATTGATATATAGGTTTGTGGGTGTCCGATGCGTATTAACGGAGTTACCTACGAAAAACTGAAAACACCGCTCAAGGTGAACGGTAACCTTAAAGGAAATACAACAGAAGAACAGACCTTGACATTAAGTTTTTAGAAACATATGTTCTGGTACTACTTTGACACTTCAACTTGAACGTGTACACCCCATTAGTACACTGTCATGTTGTGTATAGAATATCGTTTTTACAGTCGAGCTCATTGTAAGTCCCCAAGGGTTACTGGATCTTCCCATATACAAGGCTTTCTGCTAACAAAAGATAAATTCCGGTTATACGCCCCACTGAATAAAAGCTTTCTAGAACATAGGTCCATCTCATATATTCTGTTGTATGTCTCTCTTTCAGACGATGTTCCTTATTTCTTTAAACCTATCACAAATTAAAATCAAAACGTTTGGAAGTTACAATTTTAATGGAGTTTAGAACAACCGTTTCAACCTTTTTCTATTTTATGGTGCATTAATTTTAGCTTACTTTTCAGTTAATGTGCCTCCTCAATCATTAACATTTTTTAGTCCAATTATAACCTTCCAAGGGTAAATCCTCCCCTCCCCTTCCCTTAACCTCGGTTTAGCCCATTCGAAACCCCTCAACGTGCGTATGACGTGCCAGACAGTTTTGGTTTTGGCGCATGAGTGCATGGAGCTATTTAAAAATTGTAGGTATTGTCCAATCTAAGTCCTAACGGGGAGGGGAGGGGGGCTGAAAATTGGACAATAATCAGTGCGCCAAAAGCATGAAGGAAGTGCTCGGTTTTTTTCCCATTTTCGTCTCAGATGGTTTAGCTTAATTCTTTCAGGGAAACAAAACTAAACCTGAAGTAGCACAAACCAGAGATGACAAAATAAAGAAAAAGAGGATGCGACGGTATTACCCACAAGTTATAACTGAAGCACACAAAAATATGAACTAAACATGTTGTAAGAGAAAAACAAGGAATACAGATTAATTAAGTACCTGGGAAGCGTATTTAAATACAAAATACTGACATAAACAATATTGTACTGATATAAGTATTTTTGTACTGAAACAACCACTTTTGTTCTAAAGAAAAAATTTTTTAAGTGAAATATATATTTTTCTATTGAAAAAAGAATTTTTGTTTTGGCAATAATTTGCTTGTATTGTAAAATTTATGCTCTTGTATTACACTTGTGGGCCACCGTATACAAACATACCTTATCAACCTTTGTTGATCAAACCCGTAGTCGTCGTCGCAAAGGCAGAAAAACAGTTTTTGCAAAACTAGTCTTCTAGTGTTCACAAAGTAACTGTTAAGTATTACTAGATTTCATCGCAGAGAATCAGATAGACCACATCTGCTTCAGTCGAAGATCGGTGCAAGGTGAAGTGTTTTAGCTACCCCAGACCACCATCTCCATTTACTTTGGAAAAAAAGTTTCAGGCTCGAGTCGTTTGCAAGATTGTTCGTAGCCGAACGGTTCCACATAAAGCCATCCCCACTTACATTTTTGTTTACAGTCGTTTTGGGGCAAAACCTTGGTGCGGCAGGCCGGGTAAAAAAATGGAAGAATGGCTTTTTAGTATTTTACGTGCAAAATGTGTACGATACGTCGCCTTATCTTAACGTATAGCGTTTCCTTTATCGTAAATTAACTGCTTTAAAGAAACATGTTGAGTTGAAACATAAAACAACTGGTTCGCTTGCATCAGTGTCCGGTCCACACGATTTCCGTTGCTCAATTCGTGAACTAGAAACATAAAAGAATCATGTACTTTTACTTTGTAATAAAAGTAGCTGTCGCACTTTGTAATACCTGAACGGTAGGTTATTTCCAAGCTAAGTACGGCAATTTTGGATCATTTTTCAGTGATTGAGTGTGGGGGTGCAGCCTTTCCTATTCAACCAAAGATAACTGAAGGTACAAAAATTTTGGTCATATAAGAATTTTTATGAAAACAAGCATCTGACGATTTTGACAGCTGGAGGTGTTAATTCAATCAACATTCGTGTACACTTGCTTTTCCTTCTTCATCTTTTTTGTCGAAATGCAGAAGATGTTACGCGTTTTATAACAGCAGTTGATAAAGTTAAAGGTTTTCTTCAATCACACGGGAGAGATTCTCGAATAGCACTTTTTTATAAAAATATATGTGTTTGTATGAAGTGTGCATTTGGAAAACAATATTAATAACAAAGTCGATTGAAAGAATTTCGAAAAACTTACCCGCATGTGTTTCCCGTACATGCTACTCTGACGTCGTTTCGTTCACCTCCAACTTAATGTCTAAAATTTGGAGCCTTGCTGTCTATAGTATTGCTGTCTATAGTATTGTAGGAGACTTGAGATAACCAATTTTGTATTTTGAATGTTGTTTCTTCAAGAGGGTGTTATTCACAGCAATCAGTGTTTCGTGTCGTGTTACTTCTGAATGTTTTCAGTCACAGTGGGTTTGATTGTGTAATACTTATGTAATGACCTTTTGTTTTTTCTTTGTATTTTTGAAGATAAATGGAGAAGATTTTCTGTAAGTTTGTCAGTCAGTATCAAGCCGGGGTGCAGAATAAACCTACGAGTCATGAAACAAGCGGAGTGTGGCCTTCTGACCACCTAGAGGAGCAAGTTTCTCAGCACTCTTTACAAATCCTTCCACCACATCTCTGAGATCCGGATATAATTTTGAAAATGGAACTTTTTGTTTCCGCTATCGAAAAAATCTGCGTCCACATGTAACTTTTTCAAATCGTTTTGCCTATCCACACGTTTCCGGATATTTTTGAAAAAAAGAGATTTTCTGCTATCGAAAAAAACCGCGTCCACAGGTATCGTTTTCAAATCGTTTTTGCCTTTCCACAACATTTGACGTCATCGGTTTCAAAAGCTTCTGTTTTTCTCTGTCCACACGCTTCCCAAATATACCTGGTTCAAAAATCTACAGAATGGAGACCGTTTTCAAAAAGCCCCGGTGTCGGTTACCAGAATCACTGTTTACGTGTGGAGGAATGCCGTATCCGGAGAAAAAAGCTCCGTTTCAAATTCTTTTAGTTTCTTTTATTTTACTTACTTGAGTAAAAGGCGTCAGTGGTCTAGAAGATGTCAGATCGTTGCCATCTAAGCAAATTTAAAAACAGCAATTGAAAGTCAGAAGCCTTTGATAAATGTTTTGGCGCGGTAAACATTGGACACAGGGCTTTAATATGCGTTAGTAGGCACGACGAATGTGCGAGCTGAGGGGAATAGACTTGTATTAGTGTAGTCGGTATGGTAACAACTAGAACTGTCTGCACCAGAACAATACCCCACATATGTCAAAATGGTGGTTTACCTTATGAATACACCACAGCTACAGTTGTCCAGCTGTTTCGGCTTTGTAAGTTCTTTGGTTTGCCATTCGACACCTGCAAAGTAACGTCCAGCCAAGAATTCCCTCCATAAAATGGAACATCATAAACCTTTAAAAAATATGTATATGATCCAGAATTTTTCTACAACGCAAATCAACCACGTAATTTTCAATAACAATGCAATTCCCTACAAACATGGAACATCATAAACCTTTAAAAAATATACCGCTATGATCCAGATTTTCTACATTGCGACACAACTCAGTTCTTGTCCACGGGGAAGTGCAAGGTTGGTCGAGGGAGTTTGGCTCTTCAGATAATTATACCATGAGCTGCTACAAGTTTCATATTTCCTAAAGGCATGAGGTATGATGGCTCTTAGACTGACTTTTAGACCCTCTATTTGCTTCAGTGCATACCAAAAGCAGTGTCACTCAAGTCACCTTTGTGTTTTGCGTGCAATGCATACAGGCAGGTTGCTGGTAATCTTTTGGAATGGATAAATCAGTACATTTTTGAACGATGTGTTCTACCTTTTTGAGTGAAGCAGAATCCTTGTCCCCAACCAGAACCGATATTTGAGCCCCAAGCTTTTTTGTTTTAATTGCTAGCTGCAACATTTGGTTTCGTAGTTCTCACTAAACCAAACTGAGTCTACAGTAATAAACTCGAACCTCACGAAGTTCAGCAGCTTGACTGAGACAGCTCAGCGTTTGTTTCTCGTACTGTACCTGATAACTTTTCCTGAGCGAAGACCAATCATGCTACCCAAACCTGACAAAAAACAATTTAGATATCATTTTACTAAGTGAAACTGCTTGCAGCGTCCTGCACCACAGCTCTTGCATCCCCATTCTCTGTCAAGATCATTTGCAAGGATGTCGAGCTCGACAATTCACCTGCCGTGAAACTGGAAGCAATTAGTGAAATTTCTTGCTCATCTTCACGGCTTTCCATGAAATCTCCAGGAACTCTTCTTTTCCTTTTACAGTGATCTGCTGACATTTGTCGCTTAACTCCAGATTTTTCCCGCCGAAATAACCTCTTGTATTAGGCCCGGCGGCCTTCCCCACTGGCCGCTATCTTGAATTTTACTCACGCACGCTTGTTGCAATCACAGACGGGAGTGAACTTGTTAAGGGGCGGGGGAGATTACAGGATCCAATGATCCGCGCAGTTTCAGTGCCAAATCCGCTTATCCGGTTTTTCAAAAGCCAATACGAATCAACAAGGCGATTGGCAGAAAATGAACAAGAACAGAGCTTTTCGATAAGGTTTTTCAAATAAACGTACTTTGTTGGAGTTTTGCTCGACCTTGAACTCGTATTTTGAGTTACATTAGCACATTGGAGTAAAATAATAAAAATAATAATAGCAATATCTTCATTGGTCCACTTTTAAAATAATAATGAGTTCTTAGCAACACATGGACAAAAAAGGTGCTAAGAAATTACTATCAATCATTTCTTAAAAAACTATGATGTATAAGAATTCTTTGTCAAACAAAATAAGATTAAAATCCACAACAATTTGAGTTAATTAAAACTTGAGTTCGTAAGACTAATTCAATTAACAATGAATTCCATGAAACTGCTATTAAACACAGAGGTATTAATCGGCACCCTCGGCAGACGCGATGTTAAAGTCTACACTCTTAGCATCGCAGGGGACTCTTCTTATTGCTCTGAATCCCCTGAAGCAGATAAGGGTAGATCATAATAGAGCAAATGAAATTTTGATCTGATCCAGGAGATTGTCTTAGCTTATTGTTCACCTTTCTTTAATGCTATCAGTTCTGCAAGGCGACCGTGATACGTCAAACATTCTTGGCACACTCCGCCAGTTGCTGCAAATACTAGGAGCGTTAATGTTCTGTGTTCGATGTCGCGACCTCTGCTTGAGTATTGGCGCTTCTTCTCATTCTCATGCATTCTGTAGATCTAATGTGGCTCTAAGTCCTTGTGCGATTCGGCGTTGGAGTGGCAAACCCTGACATCGAAAAATTTCATTCGTTTGGTCCCGAGAAAACCACGTGCATGAATATCTAACCTTGCGTCTGGTGCTTTGTTTGCTCCTCTGTTCAGACGTTCTCCCTGATGCCTTGGAGGACGGGTTCGATTTCAACATCGCTACAAACCGTACGTAGGAGTTCAGCTTCCAGATTTCTAAGCTCTTTATGCCGTTGGATAACAAGTCCGGATCAATCTAGTTTTCTAGACGAGGGCCTGGTTTTTAAAATCGGACGCGATCACTTCAATCGCAGCCGATTTCGTGTTATCAGACCCGTTTATTTGTAACGGCGGCGATTGAATTCATTCACTTTTAAACGTGGGTCTGATTCAGTAACGGATATACGATTTAGTAATGCCGGGGTGTATAATATATACGTGCATACCTTTTATAATATTAATGGTGGATACGATTTGTAAACGGGATTCGATTTATAAACGGGGTGCGATTTGTAAAAGGAGGTACGATTTGTAAACGGGGTGCGATTTGTAAACGGGGGTACGATTTAGAAACGGGGTGCGATTTGTAAACGGAGGTACGGTTTATAAATGGAATGCGATTTGTAAACGGGGCTACGATTCATAAACGTAGGTTCGATTTATTTAAGAGGATCTGGAAGAAAGAAATGAGAAATTGCAGGAAGAAAAGAAAGTAAGAAATTGCAATGAAAAAGAAATTGCAAAAAAAAGAAACTGCAGAAAGATTGAAAGAAAGAAATTGCAAACTGAAAAAAAGAAATTCAAGAAAAGAAGAAAGAAATTGAAGACATAGAGAAAAGAAAGAAAGAAAAGGCAGAAAGAAAGTGCACAAAGAAAGAAAAAGAAGGAAGGTATATAAAAGGCAGTAAATAAAAACATAATAAGAACATTGACAATGAAAGTAAATTAAGAAATAAAGTAACCGAAACGAGTATTGCGCAAAGACAGACATAGCTAGAGGAACAATACAGTCAATAGTTAAATTAAGAAAAAAGAAACTTTAAGAATCGAGATACATAAACAAGTAAAAACGAGTTACTAGAAAACGAAAAATGGAAAACAAAAAATAGAA
>JAOBRG010024570.1:0-23072 GCA_027574985.1 Umimayanthus nakama | reverse complement strand
AGATGTTTATTATATGGCTTTGTTGATTATTCCGGGAATTGGAGAGGAACGAAACCACTTGACGTTTTGACAGGTGATCAAGAGATTTAATTGGCGCTCACAAACAATCATGACCGACACTGCAAAGGTTTCTGATCAGAGCATGCAAGAGTTTGACAAACCACTGTTTTCATTGAAGGAGTTGGAATTGAACTCTCAACTTATACTTCTTGTTCAAAACACTGTTTGCAATTACTACAGCTATATAAGCAAAATGTTTTTAAAACATATTTAAAGGAGAAAATGTCAGTTTGTGGGTGTTCAATCATCGGTTTTCTGACGTTTCGCGGAACCGGAATCATCGCCATTATCTGCATTCAAACCCGGGTTTATGTTGAACACACAATTGCTGATGGAGCCAATTGTAGCACCAGCAAACAGTTGGAAACTTTGCCCTGAGGTGAGCTTTGCTAAAGGATTTCTACCTACACCAGCAACAGAGGTGGCGGAACACTGGATGGATTGTTGACTGAAGGCCATCGATCTATTTTCATTCATGCTGGCGCGACTCAACGTATCTGACATACTTCGTTGCTGTGAAGAAGAGGCCGACTTGTATGCCATCAAGCTCTGGTTATTCTTGTGTCCACTCAGCTGAGTCACGAAGTTCTCAGGAACTCCAGCATCCAGCAAACGAGAGATTGAAGTTTTTCGGACGGAATGGTTCGCCACCTTTTTATTTTTCAACTGGAGACCTGCACTGCGAGCGGCTTTTGAGAGGAAATTTCCAATTTGGTTTTTTCCGAGCGGCGAGGAATTGTACCAAATTGCATTCTGACTTTGTTGCCAGTTGTGGTTGACCGCCAGAAAGAAAGGCGAATCTTTGGCCTTGGCTTTCTCCGGACGATGGCTTTCGAAAGCCTTGTAATATTGCACAGGACAACGGTTTATTCCTGTGGCAAAAACCTTTGGGTCAAACTCTCGCCGGTGTCCTCCATCGAGTCCTTGGCGGGTCTTACTGCCGCGTTCTGCAGCCCAAACCAAGACTTCGCGGTTTGTTTGTGGATCTCTGTTCAGCTTTACATCTCCCCAACGGAGTTTTCTGCTTTCGTCTCTGGCTCTAAAGCCAAAGTGCATTGACAAAAACCACCAGAGAGTACGTTGTAGCGCAACCGGGTCTTGCACACCAAACTCTCCAGACTCGAACAGCTTTTCTTCTTCCTCGTCTTCCAACTCGCGGGTTGCGTTTGGTCTATTGCCCTTGCCTTGTTTGACCAAGTTCTTCCGCTTGGCGGCCAAAACTTGTCTTGAACGACAGAAAACTTCATCCTTTTAAATATTAAATGGAAGTTTCAATTCACCAACCCGTCGCTGGATGCTGCAGTGGAAACTTGACAGGGTATCCGGCTCGTACTCTTCACCGGTTTTCTTCCTTACATCTATGAAGAAAAGGCAGAGAAGCTTGTCGAGCTCATGGCAAGGTATCGCTGTAATGTTAAATGTACCGCCAGTTTTCTCATTACAAAAACTCTCAAATTTCCTCCAGTCCACCCGAGTTTTCTTCACCGTGTTTTGTGATTTTTCATTTTGGATGAAATCGTCTATTTCTTGACTTGAGTCTTGGTTTTCTTCTAACTCTTCTTCATTTTGCCCTTGTTTTTCAGTTATTTCAGGAGATAGTTTAATTTCGAAATTCGGCAAGTCGTCGTCGTTGTAAACAAAACTATCAAGTTGTTGGAGCATTTTTAGCGTCTTTTGTTTGCAAAACGACACTTAAAAATGTAAACAAACTTTGCAAATGACAGCCGCTCCAGAGCTAGCGGTCCGTACGGCAACTTACGGACCTAAAATTGACCAATCACAGCACGCGAAATCATTCAGCCATATAATAAAACCCTGTACAAGCTACAGCATGGATGAGTGGTCGGCGTCCCAACTAACTCCCCAATCAGTTAATGCTGCGCTGGTGAGGAGGGTGATATGTCACCCAGCAGGACGAAAAACGGGACCTGTCAAAGGGCGGATGAGCTCCACGCAAGTCAACGGCCAACATACAAACCTAAAGGGCAAGTTGGGCTCTCTCCCATAGCAGGCATCCAACCTAGCGGAAGGACACTCTGCCGACAATAACTTGCATCCATACCTGTTGCTTATTGCGTGGAAATCCCAGCACCAGATAACATATGGAACGAATTGGATGAGAGAGTGGGACTGGGAGCGCACACACCAATCACTACAATCACTACAAGCCATTCCTGTGAAGGTTGTTCTTCGACGCTTTGATGGTACTTCTTCTTTACCAAAAAGTCCTGTGGTTATGGGGGAGTGGTAAAGGATATCACTGGGAGTTTCTTGCCACGATCCTGCACTCATGCGGCTAAAGTGTGATGATCATTTTCTGTGGACCGGGGTAGATGTAGCACTCGTGTCCAGCATGGATGACAGAGTATCCCTGTTTAGGGATAGCAATGCTCACCTTATTGGGAATGGTGCTAAAAAGGAACCCTCTATGTTGACTACTCCAAAGTAACCTGCCATGTAACAACACCTGGCTGGCCATCCACCTTTGCGGTCAAAGGGATTCAGAGAAACACAGTATTAACTTTGCAACGTGGAATGTACATGTGCTGACACTACTGGACAGCGACACTAGACCGGAACACTAGACAAATACATAGATATTGCAACGCTAAGAGAGACTAGACTCTCCGGTGAGTCCAACCTGAAGGAAGTTTGCGCAGGCTATACTTGTTTTTGGAAGGCCAAGCCACCTCGGGTACCGTGAAACGGTGGTTTTGGATTTGCAATTCACACCTGGATTTCTCGCAAGCTAGAATCTTTACCAAAAATCAACACGCGAAAGGCTGCTAAAGCTAAGAATTAGTCTGCGAGAAGGACGTCATGCTACCATAACCGGTTCGTACGCACCAACTATGACCTAGCTATCCTGATGAAGTGAAGGAAGCTTTCTACGACGATTTAAATGGAGCACGTTATCGGCAAACATGGAGTTGGAAAGATAAACACCAATGGGCTTCTCCTTTTGGAGAAACGCAGTCAACATGGGCTAGTTATCGCCAACACTGTCTTTCAAGAAGGTGACAAACGATCCAAGCAGTCGCACATGTCGGACTACCTCATTGTCAAGCAGGGGGATCTCATCGATGTCAAGCTGAATAAATCAGTGCGAACTTCTGACTGTTGGTCTGACTACAGGCTGGTTAGAAATCAAATGTCTCTTCGTATTATTCCTAAGATTCACAGAAAAAGAACGCCACCATAGGGTAAGCTTAACAAGTCGTTACTGAATGACGTTTCAGTTCATTCTGAACAACAAGAGCGAAAATGCAAACCTCCCAGTATAAATGGACAATCTAGACATTGAAACAGCATGAAAGCGGTTTAAAGACACCATATACTTCGTCGGCGCAGATGTCTTAGGTTCCATTAAATGTAAAGAGCGAAATTTGTTTGATGAAAACGACAGTAAGATCTCCAAACAATTGGAAAGTATGCACGGTTCTCATTAAGTGGATTCAGCATATACAAACTTGGTGACGATGGTATTTCAAGCAATCTGATTGGTTTGCTATCTGTGACTAATGGAATTTGTCCACCTCCCAGGAGGTAAATAATGAAACAATGGCCGGCGTAAACTCTTGTTTTGCCGAAGTGACCGAGAATGACGTCTTGCAAATGCAAAAAATTACAATTCCTAACGATACAAAGAAAGCTAGGAAAATAAGAAAAAAAAATTTTCAGAGTAAACAACATTTCAACACACAATTCAAACAATTTGCTCACATGTCGAGTGTCTTCTGTCCTGATCGCCAAGCTTCGCTGATGCTTGTTTCCTTGAACAACAACTGCCCTTCCACGGCTCCATTTCAAAGCCCCATCCTAGTCAGCTCAAATTCCACTGAGTCAAGTGTCTCCATTCAAGAAAATTGATTGTCGCTATCTCTCTTTAAAATGGTTGTGATTCCCAACACTCCAACAGCAAGCACATGGCATGACTCTCCGGTGGAAACTTCACAAACTGTTCTTTCAATTTTTATTTCAAATAAACTGCAGCTGCCTTCACGGGACAACTCGAAGGTATTATTAATTTAAACAAAAGTTTTGCCTTTTAAGCTTTGAAACACATTGTTGAGGATCGCCAGTTTATATAAAAATCTTCAAAGCTCGTTTGCAGAGCCGCTATCTTTGTGCTAACTGTAAATTTCGTGCATAAATTGAGCTTGGAAATGAGGCAGCCAACTGTGCAGTGAGTGCATGCCCATTACCGTTGATACGTTGGGAGAAATTAAAAGAGATCAAACTGAAAATTCTTCCTTACTTTTCTTGAAAGTGTTGTGTTGTCACCGAGTTTGTGTATGCTAATACATTTAATCTCGGCGAATAGTGGCTTTTAGAATATTCACCTCCATGCTTCGCATGTCACTTAATATTCTGCCACTATTCACCTCGATTTTAGAGAATAATTGTTAAATATTAGGCAAATGCTCTGCTGCCTTAAGTTCTCGGTACCTCAATGCGAAACACACTTTGCATAAAAGGCTCCACCAGATGGAGAAAACATGGTGGGAAAAAAGGCGAAGAAGCTACAAGAAGGGGCTGACAAACATAACACCAGACAGTTCTAGAATTGCCTTCGCACCATAAACAGACCCAGGCCGAGTGGCAGCTCGCCTGTTTTATCACCAGACAGCAAAATACTCCTTACCAACAAGCCGAATATTCTAAAGCGTTGGGTTGAATATTTCAATACCCTCCTGAATCGGCCATCTTCAGTCTCCCAAGAAACTCTAGATGCAATTTCTCAGAGGCAAAGACTTTAGAAACTAGTCCTATCTCTATTTCTAGACAAAGTTACAGCAGCTATCAAACAGACGTCAGGAAAGTCTCCTGGTGTTGATTGTATACCTGCGGAGATATCCAAGAACAGTGGAACACACATGCACCTACATATACGCAGCTTTAACAAGAGGTTCTGGCTAGAAGGAGCAGTACCTTAGGACTTCAAAGATGCCTCCATAATACACCTTTACGAACGAAAGGGAAATCGTACGATATGTGACAATTATCGCGAAGTTTCTCTCCTCTGCATGGCAGGAAATACTCTAGCATGCATAGTACTGAACAGATTGCTAGGGGAAGTTGTTATCTCTTTTAATCCCGAGTCATAGTGTTGGTTTAGAGCTTGCAGAGGAACCATAGATATGATCTATGCCATGTGACCGATTCAAGAGAAATGCAGAGAGCAGAACCTGGACCTAAACATGGTGTTCATCGATCATACAAAGGCTTTTTACATCGTAAACCGCGATGGCCTTTTGACAATTCTACTAGGACATTGTTGCCCTCAAAGATTTGTTTCGATCATAAGATCTTTTCATGAGAGAATGCTTGCGGGAGTTTATGAGTGTAGGGCTGTGTACTTGCTTAAACCTCTTCTACATCCTGTATTCCTGTATGCTACTGGATGCCTTCAATGACTTGGATGAGCGAGTGTGCTTACAATTTCGAACAGACAGTGGCCTTAGCGCCAGCAGTCCCCTACGAAGGCCATAAACATGCTTATCCTTGATCTTCTTTATGTGGATGGCTGCGACCTGGTTGTTCATAATTGAAAACATTCAGAAACTAACAAATGCATTCGCCTGTGCGGAAGAAAAGTTCGAACTGAGGTAGGCAGTTCCGCTTTGATCCGTTTGTCATCGTCAACAAAACACTTCTCAAGTCTGTTGACGAATTCTGCTTCCTCGGAAGCGTTCTGTCAAACTCATCAACCATTGGTGTCAAGATAGCACAAAGTAAAGCTGAAGCGAGTAGTTCCTTTGGGAGGCTACTAGTAAGGCAAGACCGTGGGACGTTCTTAATTCCAAACTACGCATTAAAGTTAACATGTTCAAGGCAGCGGTCCTTATCATCCTTTTCTATGGGTGTGAAACCTGGACAGCCTATTTTCGACTTGTGAAACTCCTCGAACAGTTTCACTGGCAACGTCATCTTCGCTCCATATGCGGTATCTATTAATAGAATACTACATTAATGTGACACCCCAAGCGTTGAGAGCCATATTAACAAGGCACAACTCCGTTGGGCAGGTCAACTTGCAAGAATGGAGGACCATAGAACACCTCAAGCACTCTTCTTTGGCCTGCTAGAGAAAGAAAAGAGATCGTTTGGAAGACTTAAGCTCAGATATAAAGACACCCTTAGATACAATCTCAAGGAATGTGGGATTTGTCCTAATGCCTGGAAAGTGTTGGTTCATGAGCGCACAAGGTGGCGTGGTGTTAACAGTGGAGTGCATGTATTCGAGGAGAAAAGAACTAACAATCTCAAAAATCGCGTAATGAAACAGAAAGCCAGATCTACTTTCGTAGAAACAACTCCTGCACGTTTGTGCAAAGTGCAACCGAGTCTGCCGCTGAAGGATCGGGCTCATATCACACTGAAGAAGTCATCGATTGTAGGATACCTGTGTGGCATCATCGATGCGAGACGCCGTCATTATTGGCATTGCTGTAAAATATAACACTGTAGGTAGTCTGTAAATTGAAGTTAGTTTAACTGTAGGTAGTCCTTCACTTAAAGTAGTATCACTGTCTGTAATGTAACTGTAGACTGTATCACTGTAGACAGTCCTTCACTTAAGCAATTTTCGCTATAACTAGTTACAAGTAGGTAGCATTGTGTAACTTAACTAAGTAGATTTATGATTTTACGCCCCCCATGTACATGTAGTGTGTGTGTCCTGTGTACATCCATGGCCAAGGGTGCTACTTGGCGGTATATTTATTGCATATAATCAATCCACTGTAAATCTGTGTGTTTGACTGTTTCTACACACACTATAATGCTGTTATTTCCTTCTGTATGAATAGGCAATTGCCAAACTCTTATCAGATTTTGTGGATAGTTTCCGTCCTCTGGCACATATAGTAACTGTATCAGGTGAGGCTATAATAAGGCAGTAAACAAGACATGTGTTTTCAAGCGTGGAAAATAATGGGAAGGTGATTAATAAATAGAATGATAAAGCATAGCGTCGGGAGATTCGTTTGTCCATTTTCTGAATTGTAGTATTCAGTTTTTGTTGCTTAATTGTAAATATCTTGTTATAAATACCGGAGTTTTTGAAATGTATACAGAGCGCAAAACTCAGTAGTGTCCTGCTGGTTTTGAGTTATTCCTTACTCCTGGTAACTTTGAAGCCTGTGAAACACTCATTGTGGATTGCCAGATTGCAACGGCATTGTTGCTGTCTTATATACAGTTGAATCCCGAATTACTCGAACCCTCGGTAACTCGAATTCCCCGCTATGTCGAAGCAAAACTAATTTTCCTTGTATTTGCCTCAAATATTAACTGTAATTTTAACCCCAATAAGTCGAACGCCGATAACTTGAAACCCCGCTTACTCATAGTGAGGTTTACTCCAGTTAAATATCTTTGTAATTTTTCCCTCGATAACTCAAAGTCTATTTGTGTTTAGATTTTTCATCAAATGTGAAAGTGAGATTTAGCTCTAAACATTCTGAAGAGCAGTTGCGTTTTAGTACTTGTGGCTTTCATGCTTTTGTTTTGTTTTGTCATTTATATATCTCACATTGCTAGAAATCTCAGAATTAAACAAAAGAAGCAAAAGACCTCTTCTGTTTTTGTTAAAAACCCCCTATAACTGGAAACCCCGATATTTCGAAGTGACTTCAGTTTCCCTTTGCAATTCGAGTTACCGGGGTTCGACTGTATTGTTAAACAGTGAAAAGAATATATCCGATTCTATAAATTTCAGGGACGTATATGAATATTTGTTACTGACGTAGTCATTCGAATCTTATGGAGCTTGACGTCGATAAAAAAATTGCAAACTTAGCTCAGATTTTTATTTAAGTTTGCATAACCGTACAAACGTATTTTACAAAAGCTGTAATTACTTGCCGTCTTGCTTGTAAAATTAAAGGAATACTGCAGCTTGCACAACTGATTTGTCAGTCTTTAAATGACTCTTTTGGATATGGTTTTGAAAAACTTTTCATTTTGAAAATGCACTCTGTGATAAGGAAGTTATACTTAATTCTTCTCGTCGTTGGTTTTAGAAGAAACTGCAGCTGTTTCTTGTTTTTGTAGGTCGCCCTTCTCTCTTGCCTGTGATTGGCCATCCCAGTGCGTCGGGGGGTGTTTGGAAGCTCGACCCTAACACCCTCAGTTTCCCTGTGAAAGGCTTACTGCCCTATAACAAGGTTTGTTGGAAGCATGCTTTATTTTTGGTTACCAAGGTATTCATTGTACATCATGTTTCGTCCTATTTTATTTTGTGTTGACTGCAGCTTCATCCCCTTGGAGCTTTTCAATTAATGCTGTTACAGCGCCATAGAATCTGTGTACTCACAAGTATCTAGTTAGTGTTAAATCATGTTGAGCTTCGCAGAGTTGGAATTATGATTAAACCTTTTTTTTACATGCATTTAGACTTAAACTGAGCAAAACCACTGTCATTTTGCGAAACTGTACTAGCTGCCTTTTCTCTGACGTTTGAGAGCAATTTACGGCGGTTTTTATATGCTTGTGTAACAGTTTTCGTAAAGAGATATTCCGGGTATCAATTTTAGAAACCTTACCCTGTCTATGGCCGTGCATAATGTTGCACTTTCATTACAGTTGGTTTCGAAATTATCTTAGACCACTTAGACCAGATTATAGTTTTCACCAAACGTTTTGCTTGATCTTCGACAGGAGCTGTTTGAACCACAGAACGAACTGCTCAAGTATGTGATCGCACAACCTTATTCCAGGGACAACATATGCTCCATGCTGGGACTAAATAAACAGGTAGCACGTGACTTGCAGCTCTGTGTATAAATTCCCGGTTTCTATTTGTTACCGTTTATTGAGTAAAGCAAAAACGTTACTTTTAAAGACAATACGGTCATTCCCAGACATTTGAAGTCCACTTAAAACAATATGGTTGTGTGTTTTCTGTCACAATACCAATCCTAATCTTTTACCACCAAAATTGTTGAACCTGACACTTTTTATTCCTTGTGTTTGGCTTGAACGTGTTCTCTGTAATGTCGGACAGCTGTATTTAAAAGGACAGTAAGTCGAATGAAAGGGCGTGTGTCATTTTTATCGATGGTGACCTATATCTGGATCACATACATTCTCGAAATGTGTAATATGTTTTCATGCAAGTCAATAACACACAAAATATGGTAAGTTAGTTTTCTGAATATACTACACCGAAACTTGCTAGTAGGGCTAGGTAAGAAACTTTGTTGGTCTCGTTTCTGCCCCCTTTTTAGCGGCTGCTTCCTGTTTTGCTGTGTGCTGTTGTGATGCAAGTTATGTACTGGTTGAGGCTTATTCTTTGAACAATGTCTTGCTTCCCTTAACAATCGAACTGCTAGATGTAACGTTGGAAGTCAGGCCACTAGTACACATACAAACACAATAGACCAGTTTCGTATTCCCGGTTGCCGCTGATTACAACGACTCTAGACTCGTTTTTACAGCACGAGCCTCGTCTTGATGTTAAATACTTACAAATACCGGCGAGATCTGAATCTCCAACAATACACATATTCACTCTGGAATTTACGAATATTTAACGTCAGGTCGAGGCTCGTGCTGTAAAAGCGAGTCTATAGTCATTGTAATCAGCGGCAATTGGGAATACGAAACTGGTCTATTGAGTAACAAAGAAGTTTGACTAACGCAGTAGCTTGAACGAATACAGATGTGCATGATCTGTCATATAATCTCGATCTCTCACATACATTGTTCAAGCTCTTTTCGTTTTTAAGTAAAAACGAGTTTTTCGCTACAGTGTATTAGTTAAATACTTTACTTAACTTCACACAAAGCATTTTTCTACACAGCCTTATCTGCCTTATCTGCTGTGGCCACAGTGACCTTGGGTTTGAATGTCTTCCGAAGAAGTAGAAAAACATACAAACTAGTAAATAATAAGAACGTATACCGCCTACTTTTTACAAAAAATCCGGGTGAGAAACAACAAATTTGTTTTATAGAATAGTAACCCAAAATACTAAACTGACTAACCCACCCTACCTATTTCAGAGTATGTGACCAAGAAGCCGTTCGAGCTATTAAACCAGGAAAAAATGAATCGCTGGGTACTTATCTCTCCCTTCCTCGTAGTTTTAAGCCTTAACTTCATCATCAGTAAATACAGGTTTTTTATTGGTTTCCAAATTCACATGATTTGGGCAGTTTTCTTTCCTTTTTTTGCAAACAATTTGGACATTTTGCCTAAGAATCAGTTTTTCAACATTGTAGACACTAGATGCGTTTTTTATTTTCCACGGGGCTCTTTTTGCCAAACAGAAACTTTTGAATTATCCGACGTTTGATCTAAGTTTTATTGGCACAAATATATATATATATATCTTTCTGTAAAGCTTGTTGTCTGTGTTGGTTTTACATTTAGAAATGTTATGGTAATACTCTGAATATACATATACCGACATGCGAATCCCATTCGTTTATGATCACTTTTCACACTTTTCTGGTTGCAGCAAAAGCAGCGGTGCCCCGCCCTGGAAGACTTGCTGGTTGCCCTCGTTGTGGTTGCTATGGAGAAATCAGAAGAGAATGGCGCCAACATGGACGAAGCCGACGTTCAGTTGCTGTGGCAGCATTTGTCCAGCCATCTTATCTTTTTTGCACTGTTCCAATTTGCGAGCTTTCCTCACATAGTTCTCTCTTTGTACAGCAAGGTACTGTATTCGTATGTTGAAGTAATGTACTTTGCAGTGACATAAGTTTTGCACGGTACTCGTTCCATAAACAGATAGGTCATGTATTCTAGCAACGATAGTGATGGTTTCACTATAGAACTTTTGTTAGATATCACGGGTGTATCAAGTCCTCTGTAGTTACAAGTTTTAAAAATAAAATGTAGTTTCATGAATAAATCTGAACCATGGTAGCTGTAGTCAGTGTTATATGATTTCAAGCGCTAGACTCGGAATGATCTGAAGTTATCGAAAGGCGATAGAGACCCTTGAAATCTAAGGCATGCGTGTATGTATATTTGTGCGTACACGGTTTACTGTTGCGATTGTTTTGTCACTTAGTACTTTTTTGTCGTCCAACGAATTGTTTATATATGCAAAAGGAGTGGATAGCACTGCCTGTAGTTCAATGTGGCTAGTATTCTAGAACAGGTAAAACGTTTGCGTTACTTCTAGTATATTCACGAGTGTTTTCTGTACATTTAAATCTGAATAGAAACAAATCAATTGTGACCCCAGAGGAAGCAGTTTGCTGTGTAAGCGTTACTAACAAGGTGTGTTTGTGTTGTAGTTGGCGGGGCGAGGGCTGAAGCGCGGCAGAGATCACCTGATGTGGGTTCTATTGCAGTTTATTTCAGGGAGCATACAGAAAAACCAGGTAAGTGATGGTGTTCAGTTGGCTGCAGGGATGAATTTCATCGTACGGCAAACGCTGGTTTTACTTTGTTAATGCGTTATTTTGCATCGGTAACCGTACCACCATTCACATCAAACATACTCCCAAGATACGTAAACCGGTCTACAGTTTCTATTTTCTGCCTATTAACTCTAATTTTTTGGCTTCGGAGACTAACCAACTACCATCAACTTTGTCTTTTTATTCCGATATTCATTTTCTTTAGGTGTGTTTTTGTGCTTAATGTAAGTGCAAAATCTTGATCATCTAGCTGTGTTGTCAGCGTCCATCTGTTTCCAGTCCGATTGTTTCCTTCATGATCCAGTCGAGCACGGTCAAGAGTATTATTAATAGTGATAGCTTGCATCTTTGTTTGAACTCTGATTGGACAGCAAACCGAGGTGTGAGATTGCCATTATGAAGGATACTGCAAATGATGTCTTACTGTCTTGCAGTATCAGTGCGCTGAGAAGAGCAAGAGTCTAAAAAGTGTGTCTTAATGTGCTACTGAGGTACATTCTCAACGAGTTTGAGAAGAGCACAAGTCTTAAGTAATAAGTGCGTGTTAATGTCCTACTGCCATGCTTTTTCAATGAGTTTGAGTAGTGCACGAGTACAAACAATGTGTGTTGATGTCTTTCAGCTGAGTGATTTCAAACCAGTAATGAAGCTGTTTGATCTTCTGTACCCGGAGAAGGAGGTAAGTTAATCGCTGGTTACCCTCAAAGCGCTTTACCTCGTGTCTTATTAAACGTAACTGCATAGGAAGAAACTTGTTGCTGGTGTAAGTCTAAAAACGAAAATAAAAAGAGAAACAGAGAGTATTTATTCTGAGTTCGAAGAAACATCTTTTTCAGTACTGTTCCCTTTGCTTAAAATGCAGATATCGAACAGATGAAGCTAGAATAGATTTTGAACTGTCTTGGAACTTTGTTGTAGACTAGTACCCTATTCAAAGTGATACACTAAGGAAACCGTCGAGACACTTGCGTGTTGTTTCATTGCCTAAAATGTGTGCCATTCTCTATTCCCGTGGACAGCCGCTGCCCATCCCAGACATCAGTGTCACGGACTCGGTCCATTCCCTGGCCATGGCTTGCATCTGGGTTCATCTGGCAAAAAAGGTAAGACACGCTCAAGATACACGTTGCTTAAAATTGACGTAACTCGTCTCAAAAATACAATATAAATGCAACGCATCGTTCATAAACCATTAACAAAAGGAGATGTACGAGGTAAATGAAGCTAGAATGGTGACCGAGCATTCTCAATTGCCGGCCCAAAACTGTGGAACCAGCTTCCATTATCTATTAGAGAATTGAGTAGTGTAGATAGTTTTAAGAAATCGCTTAAGACCTATTTATTTCGTTTGGCTTATTCTTAAGTTTAGGGTTATTTTTTCTCCTTTTCTTTTTTTATATTGTATAATTGTAAATTAGAATTTTATAAATAATAATTAAGATTGTAAAGCGCCTAGGGCAACTATTGGTTAGGCGCTATATAAGTGTATTATATTATTATTAAATTAATATTATTATTAAATGATTTCTAATTAAATTGAGAGTTAAATAAGTTGCAAAGTTATACAAGACCAGCGGAGCAATGCTGATATTTTTTTAAAATTTTTTTCCAGGGGGAGATGGAGGGGAGGGACAGGGCACATGATAAGATAATGTTTACGAGCGCCAAAATCACGAGGTTTTTGACAGGATCCCGGGGTAGTATACTTTTGGGACATTTTGCTATGTTTGGTGCCATTTACTGCAGTCGAACCATACTTCTGCAGCATTTTGTATAAAAAAAAGCTTTCAGGCTTTTTTCCGGTTACTCTGAAATCTGGCCGGGGCATGCAGGCCTCCCCTCTTCCCCATGCTCTGCTGGCCGTGTTACAAACGAGCCTGCACTGTGAGATCATCCAACCAGATTAGCATGTTGAAGTATGTATTGTATGTATACATTTCTAACACGATGTTTTTAGTTTATCAACGGGCACCGGCTGTTATTCATAAAACCTGTGTCTTGGGCTGCAAACATCGCCGGTGTAGCGTGGCTCTGTGTGTTTGAAAATGTTTAATTGCGGCAGGGTCTTCCCTTTCAGGCGCAACAGGACAGTGTCACTCTTCGCCCCGCAGTTCCCACCATCCTGCACAAACAGCTTGAGTGAGTAGAATTGCTGGAATTCATAAATTTCTGTGTACATTTTATCCAAAATTACTGGAAGAGAAACTTAATGACGTACAAGTTTTTCTTCAAAATAACAAGACTCTAGTGAACTAAAGTTTCTGTCAGATTCGAAACTTGATTTTCTAACAAACACTGTACATAAACACCCACCTTAAGTTATTTTCCATATTAAAAATTTTCTGGTGATGTAAAGGGTTAGTCGACAATTGCTTTCGAATGAAGAAGCGTTCTCTCTGACGAGCCACTGTTAGTTTCGGTGGTCTTTTCAGCTGGAATAGCGCAAGCTTACCCGACTTTGGGTGGTTGAGCTCTCCAACTTCGGAATGATCTAGATAACTAGTATCTACCGAAGGTAAGAGAACTTCTGTCTAGCTCGAATACACGATTTCATTAAAACGTTTTATGTTACCCCTTGGATGGTCGATCTACCCGAGCCTTACAGGCATACCGTGTTCCTAACCCTTTCAACAATAACAACATAAACAAAGAAGTTTGTTTTACCCAAAATTTGACAGTTAACAATAACATTGGTTGGTTAATAAGTGGGTAGATGCTGATGTGTGGATTAACCATAAGAGCTACACGAGCCAGTACTCTATTATGATTAAGTATATGAAGCGCGTCAACAGGAAAAGGGTCTCCTGAAGCATGTCAGAGAGACTGAAAACTACTCGTTGATTTTCTCCAAGTTTCAGGCTATTTATAGCTGCTAGTTCGATAATTTTTCACCACATGCAAACTAGGATAGTATTTCAAGAGAAAAGCTAATAAAAGAGGCGAGAAGTTGAACTGAGCAAAATGCCGTATGAAGTTTTTTTTTCTCGAAATTTTGGCTTCTGCGCATGCCCTCCTCCCCAAAACAAATTTGACAATAATCGAATACATTTTCGCTCAATCTATAGAAACTTTGTCTTCTAAAACAACCACGGTTAAGAGAGGACTAAAAGAAGAACATTCGAAAAGCAAAACATTGTTGTCCAACAGATGCCTAGTTTTCTGCGTTAGACCCCTTTCTCAGTTGTCAATCCCAAACACGCTGCGGGGAGTGTTTCTAATTCTTCTAAACTAATGTCATAGCCTCCTTGTTGACAGGTTGGGAAAATGTTGCTCATCATCTTTGTTAGTTAGCTGGGTATGACCCGAGTTTTTTTTTATTTTCATAACCAAACAACATACTGTGTGGAGAATGTAAGGAGAAGATTAATACTGATCAACTGGCTTGGGATGAAAGGATTAAAATTATTTCAGAGTTCTCTTCGATTTCAACTAAAATAAACTACGTTCTTATCCAGCTGCAGAACCACGCAATAAAAAAATCTGTTGTTTCACTGAGTTTTATCGAGATGGAAAATAAGAAACCCTTGCTAGTACGCACGTGGTAAAAGAAATGATGTGCGGGGTGGGCAAATAGACAGCAGGGCAATAGAGACTGTACCCGGAACAAGTCCAAAATCGAGAAATTTTACACTTACTAACATGTGACATCAGGAGAATCGTGTTGCTGTCTCACTTTGCTTGACAGCAATTATACATCCCTACCACTTATTTAATCATGCAACAAGCTTGACAGTCATTACTGTAACTTACTGTCTAAAGTTGACTCTTTTTTTCCCAGATTCATCCAGCAATGTTCAGGTTCTGCCGCTCAGTTCTCCTTGGAAAACTACAAGATCCCTCTGCTGTGCAATGCATGTAAGTGTTAATGCGTCCTCTTTTATCTGGGTGATGTGTCATTGTGCTTAAAGAACTGCTACTGGTGACCTCTTGCAAACTAAAGTAACAGAAATTGGACCACAGGCAGCCCAAGCTTGCGGTTTGTGTTAACGGTCACGATTTATACTTGTATAAAGACTTTGTATGGCGACTCCTGGATCGGTTGATTCATAAGACTTTGTATGGGAATCCACTCGATTTTTTCGAAAACGTACGATGTTTTGAATGATGAAATAAAGTTGACCTACCTCTTGTTTAGCGTGTACTTGTCTGTTCTGTGAAGTTTTTGGGCCATTTGGAGCAATTTGGAGCGATTTATCGTCGGTTAGGTTCCCCCAGTAAGAACGCTCAAAATCGCTTTTTTTGAATTAGGTAAATACCACAAGAGCCGTTTACAGTTTGACACAAAGCCGAAACTGTCAAGCACTAGTACCAAAACCTATGTGACATGTTTGACTATCCCCAATCAATTCTGTAGTATTTTATATTTCTTAGGTGTTTAGTTGCCCAATATAACTAGAGATTCATAGCAAAATTATATTTAAAATCTGTATAAAAATGGTTAAAACCTGTAAAATAGGCTAAGACTGACCATTTACAATTGGATAAGTATATGTATATACAGACTCGTGGTTTCACTTGCAGACAGCACCAACCCAGAATCATTCACGATACCGATGGCGGTGTTAGTTGAGATGTGTTGTGGTAACGGCAAAAGCACAACCCTCTTACCAGGTCCCTCCAACACCCTAGCCTCAGGCCCCACGGTCCCATGCCCCCTCAGTCTGCTCGACTCACTCACAGTACACGCAAAGATGAGGTATGTATCTTGCACAGACTTTTCATGTGCTTCAAAAGTTTGGCTTTTGAAATGGCAATGAGCTTAATACCAGGGAGAAAGATCGTTTATTCGTGCCATTTTGTACATAAAAGTTTCCATGGCCCGGTGTTCATTTTTCTGCCTTGAAACTTGCTGGGCCCTTTAAATAGTTATGGCTCAAACTTTCGCACATTCAAGAAAAAATCAAAACTGAAACGAGTGGTGGGAAATGACATTTATTCTTCTTACCAAGTGCAAACTAGCTCTAAAAAGACTATATTGTGCTGTGTTGTGTTGTGCTAATGTGTTGTCTGATGTTGTGTTGTGCTTTACAGTGTTTTATTTTACTGTGTTGCGCTATGCTATGCTGTGATATGCTATGTTGTGTTGCGTTAAACTGTATTGTGTTGTGTTGTGTTGTGTTGTACTGTATTGTATTGTGTTGTGTTGTGTTGTGTTTTGTTATGTTGTGACATTGCTGTGATGCGATATGTGTTTTTTGCTGTGCGTTTTGTTGCTTTGTACTTCGTTGCATTGCATTGCAGTGTGTTGTGCGGGTCTGTGTTGCCTGTATATATATCCCCCGACAGTCGCTTTGTGTCCTATACAGCTTGATCCACAGTATCGTTACACGGATCATCAAGCTTGCCCAGTCCCAAACCACGCTGGCCCTCGCCCCGGCGGTGGTGGAGACATACAGCAGACTGCTAGTGTACATGGAGATAGAGTCCCTCGGCATCAAGGGCTTCATCGGTGAGTAACTGCTTCAACTGGCTACTTGTTAACACTCCGTGCACATGTTTTCTCACTTCAAAGTAATAAACGTTCTTGACAGCTTTTGCAATGCGTTTATTAATGTTGTATTGATCGTTTGTGTTGCTACTAACAATTATAGAAGTTCGAGTATTTAAGGTTTTTAAAGCTGCAAGTTGGAACTTAACAAAGATTAGCATACCTAGGAAAAGTGAAATATCTCCAGTTACACAAAATAATATCAAATTGTTGTAACTAATACAGTTTGAGATATTTTAGTTCGTAGTCAGCGACCAGTGATAACTATTGGTATTTGACGTTTGTACAAACATCACGATTTGGCATACCAAGAAGTTTGGAATGTTTAAAGTAGTATCACCACAAGTATTTGAAAACACAGCTGATAGGGTTAATTCAAATTAGAACTCTGAACTATGACAACTGTCTAAAACACCCCTTCCATAAATAGAACGATCATATACAGCAGCTGATGTTGGGACTGCGTAAGAGTTTCCCACAATCTCTCCAAGTCACTCCCGAAGGCCCTGAAGGCAAAAACCGCTGCAAGTCTTCTATAACTGTGTCATTTAACTGCCGGTAATTTACTGTGCTGTTACACGGACGTCGGTGTTCTTCCACACAGTCTTACAACTCTACAGCTCCCATATAAATGTATGATCAATCATTTATCAATGACCGGACGTACTCAAATACACCAACCTAAACCAACATAAAGTTGAAATTATAAGAAAAAAATTATGAACTAGAACTTTCTTTTTGCATTTCGAACCTTCCAAGCAAATTATTTGTGCCGTACGTAAATACAACTAAACTGCTTGTTTGAAAGACAACCTGACGACTTATTTTGGGAGATTTCTAACTAATAACTTAATGCCCTCGTGTGTAGGAAATCTCCTCCCGAGCGTGTTCAAGTGTCACGCGTGGGGAACTCTGCACACCCTGCTGGAGATGTTCAGCTACCGGCTGCACCACATCCCCCCTCACTACCGAGTCACGCTTCTCTCTCATCTGCACTCCATTGCTACCGTACCGCAAACCAACCAAAACCAGCTTCATCTCTGGTAAGCCAGTTGGAATTTTAGTTTGGTACTTTTTCTGAGCTAGAATTGAATTGAATTGATTCACATGACTTTAAGTTCATTGAACTGAGTTGTTCTGCTCTACCCGTCACATTTTACTCTCCTTGTGATGCTAATGAAGTTGCATACTAACCGTAACTGACTTTTTGTAAATTTGAGCTGGTAAAGAAAACATGTGCAGTTGTTTTCAAAAATAATCTTGTCTGGTATTAAAGTTAAGACTACCCTTTTTGTTTTGAATATATATAGTTTCATCTTATGAGACAGTAAAGTCGTATAGTATTTCGGCAGCCAGCAGGACTAGTAATTGAGTAACATGAATTTCCACCCATCCCTAAACACTCAACTGTTGTCTTATAATAGATAAGAAATCCAAAATCGTTAATAACGAGAACGAATCATACAGGAGTCACCCAGAAGCTGTTGAATGCACGCGCATGCCAAGCCTTTAAAGCACCTCGCTCAAATTGAACCTATGAAACTGATTTGCTATACCGTACCGAACACCCGATTCTTTATACTGTAGCGTGAATACGTTCGTTCTATTCCCTCTTTTGCGGGTTTGTGTTTGCTGTGTGCAGGGTTGCCACGGTCCTTGAAAATCCTGGAAAGTCCTGGAATTGGCAAAAGAAAATTCCAGGCCCTGGAAAGTCCTTGAATTTAGGTTGTGGTCCTTGAAAATCCTGGAATGGGCAAAGTTTTCACCTTAAACTGTACAAAAATAATGAAACTGAGCTGTTTTTCATAACCGAGCATTACACCTTCAATGTAATAGTGTATGAAAATAGGAACGGAGGTTAATTTTTTGCACAGAAGCAAATTCTGTTAAGCTCATTTTTGATTTAAAATACAAAACAACATTTTTTTTTGGCAAAGAAGGCCCTTGAATTTGTTCGTAAAGGTAATGGAAAGTCCTGGAAAAGTCCTTGAATTTCACGTCCAGTTTATAGGAGAAACCCTGTGCGTGTCATTTGGAAGACACTTTAAGAGAGTTACTGAGAAACTCAAAGTACATAACAGCACTTGTAGTACATCACAAACCTATGGTACATTTTACTCAATTCAAAGCAACCTCGTTTCCAGGCTCTTTGCTCTCCCGAGAGAAAAACCCTGGTTGGGTCTGGTCACGTGTCACCGAGATTCTAGGTGGTTACAAATAAAATCAATGCTAAATATGTGCTTAAAATTGATTCTTATTCTTATTTCGCCTAGTGTAGAGAGGAAAATATTATGTTTTCGTCAAAACAAAAGCACATTATCGTATGTTTTATTTGTTACCACCTATAATCTGGGTGACACGTGACCAGACCAAACCAGGGTCTTTCTGTCGGGAGAAGATAGAGCGGCTTGGAACGAGGTTGAATTCAAAGTCTATCACGAATTCTATTCGTCGCTTTTCCCATGACTTACTACATTATTTACTATTTTGGAAACATGTCTGTCTTGTTGATTTATACAAAACGTCGCTACTTTCGTTTGATCGGAACGCTGTCATTACCCTGATGTAACCTCAAATCCTCAAACTATTTGTGTTGCCAACAGTCTCGAGAGCACAGCGCTTCGCCTTGTCAGCGGTCTAGGAAGCTCGGAAGTTTATCCACAACTCTCGCGGATTCTTGATCCAAAAGGGGTGAGTTAAAGGGAGACAGTTGCATGCTCGTAACGACAGACAACGTCTCCACATAGAACGGAAATCTGTGAGTAATACCCCGGGTTACAGATAAAAGGTAGAGTAGTGGTTTAACCTCGAGTTTAATACTTTTCGTAGGCACAGGAACTCATCAGAGAGTTTAGTTTCTATTGCAGCACAGTTCAGTAAATTAGGAGAGGGTTTTCGAGTTAATTTGATTACAATTTAAATAAACTCATGCTTGCCAGGTTTGTGAAAGACTTATTTGAAGCTTATCCTGGTACATCGTATGAAAATATTAAAGCAACCGCTTTATTCCGCTTCCACAAGTTCCAGTAAGATTTTTATTGTGCTAAATTTTTATTTGGAACCGCTGTTTTCTCGAGGAAAAAGTAAAATGATTGCCTTAGAAGGGGATCGATCCTTTCCAGAGATGGAGCCCGCTACGATAAGGAACCCTTCTGCCCCCTACAGTGTTACCGCCTATTACTGTTCTGAAATTTAGTGCATGAAATCAAATGAAGTTAAGTTATAACTTACAAAACCAACTGAAACGTGCTATCGATTTAAATCTCACGTTTTACAAGTTTCGGAAACATGTACACTCAAGAACATTAATTTTTAAACCACTAAGTTCAGTTTTTCCACAACATTGCACATTAACAAGTACAAAAGCGAAAGTCTTCTACTTAAAACTAAGTTTGTAACACTGTGTTTCATTGTAGCTGGTGTCTGGAGAATCTGAGGAGCTGAATCGTGCCCTGGTGCTGACCATCGCTCGCGCTATGCACGTGACAGGTCAGCGGACGGGCTACAGTTGAGCAGAAGTTGCCCGTGCAGTTTTAAATGAATTAGTAAATAATTTATCAAGGAGCGTTTTAGTTTGATAATCTTCCCTAGCTTATAACGAATTATTTTTTCTAAAACATTTTGTAGGTTTTTCTCTTGTTTTAAATAACTTGCAGTTTTACTTTATTCAGACATCTGTTTTTCTTTTTTTAAACAGGTTTAAGATAATTTAGAGAGTTCTCTGGTCTAAGTTAAGTGCCAATTGATTCTAAAATGGCGAATTATATAATTAGTTCCCCTTTCTGGAGATGGTTTTGGTGTGGATCATGCAGGGTTAAGGTCAGGGCCAGGTTTAGTATGTTTTTTTATGAAAACGACAAAAAAGGTGGCCTCGGCTGTTATTCAGTAATTCATTTGCGCACTCAGAGAATCTTTGCTGAGGTTGCTTTGTGTGCCTAATATGCAAAAATCTGACTAGGGTTTCAAAAACACAGATTTCACACAAGGACAGTTTCATAATACTCAGTACAAATTTGGTCACAATACGCTTTTCAGTTGCGAAGTTACTACTGAGTCATACATGTATAAGTCCATTTGAGTTTGACACTTTCAAACACCCATTTCTTTGAAACCTTTCCACATATCACGCTCAAAATTCAGAAAGAATGAAATCTGCCGTGCTCCTTCGATAAGTGCACGTACACTCTGTATGAAACTTGAAATGAACTAAGGCAGTACGTAAACAAAACGATTTCTAGCTAAAATTATAGACCATTTAAGTATTTACTATGCTTCAGGTGCCGACTCATCGGGAAACTGGTGCGAGGGGATTCTAAAAGCCCTGATAGCTAGTACCAAACACAAGTGAGTGAACCCGGACAGCCATTCATCTGTTTTAGCTGTAATTTGTTAGCACTTCTTTAAAGTGTTATTAGTGAATACTGCAATGGGTTGGAGTTAAGTGAGATTCTTTTTCTTTAAAGGAAGAGGTTTTCCTCTCTTTTAATGATGTCTTTTGACATATAAAAAATATGACTGAATGAATGAGTGAATGGATGAATGAATAAGATAGAACACTTTTGATGTCTGGGCTTTGCGCACTCGGTTACAGTACCAATGTCAGTTCATAAATATACGAACACACACCCACAAGCACCACATAATTACATATAAACAAATGTACCCAGTAGTAGATATACTGTCGAATGCGCATACGTTTGCATAGCTGATGGACTTAATAAACTCCAGGAAACCAAAGTTATAAGTTTTAATGTCTTTAAATATGATTAAATTATAATTTCTTTAAATATCCGTTGTTTGGACAAATATACAAAATTTTTGTTCAGGTTAACGATAAAGCAGCCAGTTCTAAGTGGTGTTTATGTTTGATCAGCTGTATTATTTGTCCAGTTTAGATGTGCTTTTAATTTGAAACAGAGTAGGGAAATGATTTAAGATTCGTTTATTCGGGTTTTAAGCAATTCCCTATATTTTTAGCGTTATGTGTTTATGTTTGAAGGGGAGCATGAATGTGATTTAAGTATGTGGCCTAAGCTGGTATGTTGTTTTGTGTGTACAGCTGGGCACGCCACACGCTCTCCTGCTTCCCGCAGGCACTGCAGCAGTTTTACAACCAGAACCCGTGTGAGATGGAGTCAAAACAGGGCCTGAGGGCGCGGGTGGAGGAGGAGAACAGACGCTGGAAAGGTGAACCGCTGAACAGGATATCGCGTCCAAGCAGACTCAGGAACACATAGTCTGTGTATTGTGTGGGTGATATGTGTCAGTGAGGTGCCGTAGCCAGACTCTAAAGATTTCCCAAACTTTGAAAATCTGGTTCCCTTAAACGCTTTTTTGCATGTTTTAAAAGTATTTTCTATCATTGTTTTCGGTTCTACGAATAGATAAAAATTCAAACAAATACAATTCTGGATGACACTAATAATAAGGAAGAAAGAGTTGTTGAATACTTTTAACAGTTGTTTTTGTCAATTATAAATTAAAAACATACAATAAAAATTTACTTCCAGTTCAAAAATTAGTGAAGGCATTTGTCTCCTCTGCCTCATAGCTGGCTAAGGCCTTGTCAGTGACCACATGATGTGCAGTCAAAAGTACTTAACGGCCAGCGTTGGATTCTGTAATATTTTAAATCGTTGTACGATGTTGTAATAGCGTCGTGGTTACTAAATTCCTTGTGCCCGTGATTCATGTTTGCAAAGCTGAAGACACCTTGGTGTACTTAAAGTAATTGCTGTAATACTGTAACATAGTTGTGAAAGGCTTGTGAGAATGTAATTTTTTATTAAACATGACATACGTTTTCTTAGGGTTTGTTCGAAAATTATTTGTTGCAGTAGCCAGTACTGAAATACTTGGGTGAGAATGAACACTTAGTTCTTTCTGAAATAATGACAATATCCTTTTTGTAGCTGTAGTGGAGTCAACTTACTCGGCAGGTTATAAACATATTAACCCTCGGAAGTCCAAGCTATTTACTGTTACAAGTTAGCCCAAGGGGGGGGGGTCATTTGGATCCCCCCCATAAATTTTTGAAACGGTTGCACATAAAAGATCAGGCTTTTTGCATGGAAGTAGCTTTTAGTTTGCTAATTACTTTCCATTACAACAATCAAGTTGTAATTAAGAGCTGTTGCTA
>JAOBRG010024459.1:0-23077 GCA_027574985.1 Umimayanthus nakama | reverse complement strand
AAATACCCATGGCGAGACCAAACAAGCCCTGATATTTTCCCGAATCGAGCAAAAACCTGCACGATTACATGTTTATCGTCCCTGACCATAAAATGTATTTTTGAAAACAAAAATCTCTCGACTTGGGAAACTCCATTCTTGCGTGAATGCACGCGCGCACCAGTTTCCCGCGCTTGAGAGACCGCACTCCTTCATAAGTTTTGGCGTGAATTTTGTAAAGAATGCGTGTGTCGCTTCGTTTTCTCCCCTTTTGATTTTCTTTGAAGCGATAAAATGATTCCAAGCTAATGGAAATTTTGTTTTTGCAGCTGACTTTCAAGAGAGAATCCAAACTGTCTGTGATTTCGTCTGAAATCATGACACTGTCGTGATTTCCTGAAAAATCACGACAGTGATCTGGATTGTGGTTGGCGGAAATCATTTTCAGGGATGATAAAGTACGAAACAATTCAAAGTAATACATCTTATGTTGTGGTCGCCCAGTTCCCCAAACCAGGGGCTAGTGTTAAAAATACTCGATTATACGAATTAACATAACATTACAACAAAACTTTTTATGAATTAATATCAGACCATATTTGTAAACGTTACAAAACGAAAAAAAAGTCGTAAAATGTTGCAAGATTATTCTATCATTTCGAAAAAATCCTAAAGGAAAAATATAGTCACGACAAAAACTATAATGAGATTAATTAAGAAATGCGGCGATTGAGTCGGCATCCTGACTAAGTTTTGTTGACTATGTTTGGTTTTATGTCGATTTTAGATTCTCTGAAGACTGAATATAGCTGGCAGAGTATTCTACAGATGTGATGTGATGTAGGAAACCGAGTTATGTTTGTACAATGTATTTTATGTAGACTGCTGAAGTTTGTTTCCTACTGCTAATTCGCTTCAGCTGTAAGGGGTGGCCTGATGTTCAAAAAAGCCGATTAAGTACATAGATAGGGCCATTGAGCTTTTGTCTTTTGAAGAGCATGACTAGCAACTGATCAAGCCTTCTCTGTTCTTGGTTGCGCATTGAGGCTGCCTTAAGCAACTCTTTGTGTTCCCTCGGGTATCCAGTCCAGCTTACAAGTGTTCTTAGTGCCTAGTAGCTCGAAGGTTCTATTTTGGTTGTCAGCGATTTTTTGATCAATACCAAGGAGTATGGGGCTACAGTTCTCAATGTGTGGGAGAATATAGGCTTTCTATCCATATCTCAGCGACTAATTTGACTCACAAACAGAAAGTATTATCCTTTATATCAACGAAACCGTTTCCCTCAAAATTCCACCTGCTTCTTTGTGCTAACACACAGAAAAAGCATACACTTTTTTAAAATTGTCTCTATAAGTACTTCAGTTTCCTTGTCCATTGGGGAAAAACCCGAAGCTCTTACACACTGCATAGTTTCCTAGCGGAGCTTTTAAATCTGCGCTATACCCAATAGCGCATCACCGCTAGGGTGTTGTTTTGTTGAAGGGTTCCTTTGGCTCAAAGCAAATTTCAAGAACATCGGTGTTGGAGTACTAATAAAAAGTTAATTAGAAATTCGCAATGGACATTTAGGTTCCCGATCTAAATAACAAAACAAAATGAAAACGTTGATTTTCAGTTTTAGCAAGAAAACGCACCAGACATGCAAACCAATGTGACATGTTGGTGCCAGTCGGGTGATGACTTGGTCGTAGTGATTCTTTTCTATTTAGAAGCAGCAGAGCAGATGACTGAAAAACAAAAACAGAAAAAATTAGTTGCATATTTTATTAAAAAGATAAGATGTGATCGCAGTTTGTTTGTTCTGCCTTTCATAAGCGTCGACTCTTAAACAGAGCAAAGCAATTCAATGAATTACAGTCAAAAATACTGTTTCCACCTCAGCTTACAGGACTTTAAGCAACAACCGCAGTTTCTTTCAATAACATACATCGTGAACTGCGTTTTGCATTCTGTTTTCGCAGTGCTGGCGACATTCGGCAACACCTCTGTGCTAGTGGCCATTTGGAGAACTCCATCTTTACGCTCTCCTTCCAACACTCTTTTGGCGTCTTTGGCCTTGACGGACTTGGCCGTGGGAACAATCGTTCAGCTGTCTTACATACCATACAAACTCGCCGAGCTGCGCAAAACCTTGGACGTCATATGTGAGCTGCGAACATTATTCAACATTAGCGGATTTTTTCTCGGTATTCTCTCTTGCCTTATCGTGACAGCCATTAGCGTTGAAAGGTTTCTAGCAATACTTTTACACCTCAGATATCAAGAACTTGTTACAGTTGGAAGAGTCTTGGCCGCCATCTTGTTCGCAGTTGTCGTTGCTGTGACGGCCACTGTACTTGTGATATGGTTTGAAGTTATGTTTCTTGTCACCGGAATGGTCATTCTCCTTTGTCTCTTAGTAACACTGTTCGTCAACTCACGAATGATAAGCAATCTTGGTTACCACGTCCGACAAATCCGGAACTTGGAACTATCTGTAAAGAGGCACGATAACTCCAGCCCTGGGATCAACCGTCATTTTTCGGTGGTCAAATATCGCAAGTCTGTTTTTACCATATCGTATGTAGTAGCGGCCATGCTCGTATGTTACCTGCCATATCTGTGCTCCATATTGGCCCGTTCAGTGGTTGAATATCCCAACAATACGGTCCGTTTAGCTCTCAATGTTACCCACATGATAACGTTTGCTAATTCAGCATTGAATCCTCTTCTTTATTGCTGGCGTATCCGGGAGATACGCAGAGCAGTTCTTCAGATCTTGTTGTGCAAAAGTCCCACATCCCTTTCTTAAAGCAGATATTTTCAGCGAACATACACAATCAACCGGTCATAGATATAATCCTTAGGTGAGGTATATCTGCAGCCACTGAACTAACATACACTAACTCTGAACATAAGTAAAAATTTTTAGTACTGTTAAAAAATAATGAACTGATTGAGACGCGAGGTGACGTCTGCGTGCATGCTTAATCTGGCTGTGGCTCAGTGACTAAAACTCTGATATCCGCGAAAATGCTTCAGTTACTCACTGATACCAGTGCATTAGGAGTCTATTCAACGCTTGGAAACGCAAACGTGTGTTTTACCTCGCTCAATCGATTTTACAAAATTATATTTTATTGCAAACGGTGGTCAAAATTTTAGCGCAAAAAAACAGCCTTGAAAAGAAGAGGGGCAAAGCACCATGTTAATCGTACTCTATTCTGCCGTAAGATAGCTTCCGCGCTCTTAATTGTATGGGGTCTCTACCTGCTAACCTGACACTTAGCCCAAAAACAGTAGCTTCATAAAAACTCATAGGGTTTAGTTGGAGTTGAAATTTCCGGCAATCAACTCTACCTTATAGTAGCAGTCTAAAATGTTTAGTTCCCAGAAGCAACAAGACTAATCGCAACGTTTCACATGTTTCCGGCAAACGGCAAGAAATATTTAGCAATAATTCTTGCGTTTGCTCTTGCTAAAAAGGGAAAATTGAAACTTTTCTTGCGCCAAAATCGGAGTTTCTGATCAAAACAGATCAGTTTTTTTATCCTTGAACAACAGTTTTGATCTCCTTTCTCTCCCTTCTTGCATATGTAAAATTTGCGTGTAAGAAAACTGGTAATATCTTGTAAGCAGACTGCTTGCATTGTGGTAGGCCATGCATTTAAAGCAGGATATGATACGATAAAATAGAAAAGGAGAATCATCGAGTTTTTCGTACCCGAGTTTTTTGCGAAATGTCTAGACTTCATATGGTATATCAAGGGAGTCAGTTCACTTGAACCAGACAATAACTGCTTTAACTTGTTTTGCATTAATGCATAGCAGTTATTGGCCTCGTTGTTTGTTCAGCTTTAAATTACAATTTACCTAATACTGTAATAAGTTGTGTTTTTATGGAAAATGTTCTTTTGTCTGCTGATCGGCAGTAAAGGACCGTTTTAGCTTAACCTTTGCTCTGAGCTGAGCCAGATTTACACTTTGTATCTTCCATGCAGAAATGTAATGTCACAAACCATAATTATGAAATAGAAATGAAAACAGATACTTTTTCAACATGTATGCCTTCTGCTGCAATATGCGCTTAGTCCAGCCTGTTATGCTTGTAAAACTGTTTTGTAGCATTTATCAAAATCGAAAAATGCCTGTCTAACGTTGAAGAGTTGGAAGATAAGCAAAGGGAATTCCTCTAAGCAGTATTCAATTTTCGTGAAACATAAAATGCTTTTTTTATTTTTCGAGAAACGTGATTTGAGCTGTTTATTTTTCGTGAAACATGATCGGTAACCCCCCCCCCCCCCTTTACCACCCTGTATTTTGTATCCTAACTTTGAATTGGTTTCATTTAGTAGCAACAGAGTCATAAGGGTTTTATGTTGGTTGCTACGGCAACGAACGCCTTAAGTTGCATATTTTGGTGTTGAAGAAGTGTTTTACAAAATAATTTTGGCTGAAGTGTATTAATAAATAGTATTTACGTTCGAAACAATGGGTTGTGTTTATCGTACGAAGGACCTTACAAAACTAATAGTACCAAGTTGTACTCGGTTGCCAAGGTAACAGGAGCAGAAAGGGCCAAACAGCTCAAATATTTGTTCTCATAATGTTGATAGTTTGTCCTCGTGTCCGTGTCCCAAAGACATGATACAAGTGTAAGCTGGCCTGTTTTGAGTTTGTCCCTGTTTTCCTGGGACAGATGGAGACACGATGTGTTGATAGTTTGTCCTCGTGTCCCGTGTCCCCAAGACATATTACAAGTGTTAGCTTGCCCGATTCGTGTTCGTCCCTGTTGTTCTGGGACAGGTGGTGACAGATACGGACAGAATTTGTTCACATTTATCCCTTTGCAGTGGCGACTGTTTTTAGGTTGTCAAACCTAAGAAACTTCTACTTTGTACATAGAGTTCGTAGAAGGTGTTGCGAGGGGATATTCTGAACAGTTTGATTAGAGAGGGGGGTAGTATCCATACTGAGTAATGACGTCATTTTGTGATCCGCAACACCAAGGAACTCCCATAAAACCAGGTGAGGCTGTGTGAAGCATGGGAAAGCCGCGGGGAACTAACGTGGACAATTTTTTTTGTTTTAAATGTCTGACAGGTCGTGGGAGCTTTTGGAGTGTGCCATTTCTTTGTAATCTTGAGTGCCTAATGCAAAACTGCATTGACGTTGCGACTATTTGTACTTTACAATAAGTTTAGTATACACAACCAACTGCGCATGTGCATCTTATGTGCAAAGGTTTTGTAGTTGAATTTTGTTCAAATTAAGAATAGTGTTGTTTAAAGTGTGCTCATGAATGTTATAACAATATTGTGCAGATAAAGACTCCAAAGGGAGACTAATACTCCAACCAATTAATTTTTTTTCAAAAACTCAGTTGTCCAAACCCCGACTATTTTTAAGGTCATTCCACTGAAAAAAAAAAACGCCGATAGATTTTTTCAAACTTTGTCAATATTTTGCCTACCATGGGGAAATTGAAAAGACGTCATAAAAAAGGAGGTGCCCCAATTTGTTTGAGAGCTAAAGCTATTTAAATGTACCCCCTTAATGCCACATAACAGGTGTTTTGTTCTTGTTTCGAAGTATTTGATATATCTACTTCTTTCTAACAAACAAGCCATGTTTTTAATTGAAATAAGTAACAAAACAATTAAATAAATAGCTTTGAGTATATCCCGAGTTTTAACAGTAGTTTTAAATTCAATCTTGAACCATTAAGAGGGAAAGCACACAAAAAACGTTACCATGGTTACGCCTATAAAAAGGCCTTTTCGTGTGTTTTCAAAAACGTTTTCAACTGTATTTCAATTTTCAGTTGATAGCTTTTTGTTATTTTTTCAAATGTTAGAGATTACTAGCTCGTCAGTTAAATGAGCGAAAAAACACTACGGTGTCCCTGAATTCGTTTGCGAGTTAGGGCGTACCCGGACCCCATGCAGAGCAACGAGGCTTGAAGAGGGTAAATCCTGGGAAACGAAGATATATTTTTTTTGCACTTTTAAACACAATTAAGTGCTGAAGAATACAAAAGTAAAAGTTAAATAAAGTTGCTAAACAAATGTTTGTGCTAAACAATGAAATGTAGTATGACTTAAGTGGTCACCAGGACTCTGGCAAAATCATTGATTGATTAAATTGGAATGAGCAAAACGGCAGTGTCAGTCTATTTAGGTTTCTGTCCAAAGCATAAATCAATGTTTAAGCTTTCATATCATGGATCTTTTTAAAAAAAACATGACATTTATGGGCTCGAAACAAAACGATCATTTTTTGTAACTAGTATCCAGGTCCCTGGCTGTGACAAAAAATGACAATTCACCTGAGCGACTAATTTGCAGTACAAATGACAACCAGCTGATCTGGCACCATGACGTCACGGGAAAAACCTGTTATCATCGCGCCCGTAATAATAAACTTTTAAATGCAAGATTGAGCCAAATCAACTGTAAATAATCCGAAATAAACAACAACCGACACGGTATCCTTATTTGTTCGTTCACGTGAACTTTGACAGCGCACAGAAAAGCATGCTTTTGGGACTGGGAATGAAAACAAGTTTTTCCCGCTTTCACGCACCTGATTGGCTAATTTCATAGTCTCAGATCAGCTGGAATTCACCTGAGTGACTAATTTGCCTCCAAAAGTATAATCTCCTCGGTAATTCAAAATTAAACCAAATTATAATTATTGCTACAATGAAGATAATTGTCAGTAGCTGTTTATCTTTTTGGAAGTAACAAAACCTTTAAAGTTAACCTAGAACAAGCATCCTTTACAAATCAAGCAAAGACATTGATCAACTATCGGATGACGAGCATGATCTACCACTTTTAGCTTCAGTTCAGAAATATGGGGCAAATGTATACGTTGATACTGACAACAGTGATAGCAATTTGCCCCTCAGTCAGATACTACATGGCAAATGACAGTGTAGTTTGTTATAAACTATATCAACATTCATTAAAATTTAAGATTGCATGGAGTATTTGTATTTGTAACACATGAGTATTGACCACTTTTGCTCGTTGATATCGGTGTATACGCTTAGTGTTGTATATGATTCTCCATACTACAGGTATAAAGGAAACAATTTGATAGAAAGTGCAATACATGAAGTTGGGTTATGGGGGAAGTTCATGTTTTTTTTTCAACCTTACTCGGGGGTGGGTCACCAAAATTCTGTGCCATTACAAGGGGCTGGGTCTTGTTTTTTTTGAGGAACCGGGTTTTCATTTCCTTAAGCCCACTCCCCCCCCCCCCTCTATTTTTTGATCAGCCCGTTAGTACATCCACCGCTTTTCCTGCCATCAGATACATTTGTACTTTTGCTGCATGCCATGTCAATCACCTTATCCTATCTCTTTATGATAAAGATTTTTGTGGCGTTTTTATAATGTTTGCATTCCGACGAATGAAATCAGGACGCCGAGGGTATCTGCCTCTAATTGGGGTACCTAAAGTTTCTCTTGACCAGCCCACCTGGTATCAACCATAGATGTTTCAGTTAGTCGAACAAACAGAAGACAAGTGACCGCGGTGAATATAACCCCACCTGTACTGATGGGAATGGAAACCATGACAACATTGCTGAAATGCAGCAGATGCAACTCGCTCAGTAAAATCTGTCCCGCCAATGTTCCAACTGAACGCTTGAAAGATCACATTTCGTAAATGACTTCTAAATTTGCTGTTTATAAGCACAGAAGTGCACAGATGTGGAAAGAAGTGAAGTCGTTAACCGGGTTTATTCAAATTAAACCCCCTAGATTAATAGAGAAGTGTCGACTAAAGATCACTTTTACTCCCCTTAATAGCAACCTGTTTTTCTTTTGCTTTTACAGCACCTTAAACTTGTGTGTGCTTTATATTAAAGTGCAGAGTGCTCTTTAAAAGGCTTTCGGTATTTTAACCTCAATCTGTTTAACGTTGTCTTTCTTGGGATGTTTTTAAAACACGTTTTTGGTCATAATGGTCAATTATTTGGAAGACATTGCTATTGATGTTTTGTGTTTTAAATATCATTAGTTTTGGCTGAAGACATGGTAGTTTTTGGAAATGGGTATTTTACCTAGCCAACACAACACTTTACAGCTCAGTAACAGTTATTTCAATTTTCTATAGCTAAAAGTGTGTTCTTAACTTTTTGACTTCTTCAGCATCAATTAGTGTTCTTGCAACTGAAAGATTACTATATGTTTGGTCAAATCTTAAAGATGTTTTCAGATTACTTTAAAACTTACACAGATTGTAAAAAGTCGTTGAAAACCTTAAGAAGGGCAATATTTGTTTTAAGATAAAATTGAGTACTCAACAAAAAGTCGCTTTTTCCGTGGGAGTCAGCAAAGCTCTACATATGTTTTTTGTTCCTTTTTTTATACACGGTGGTTTTAAAAACAAACTCATCTAAATCAATTGGGATGAGCAAAAGAATATGATATACTTGAGAGAGCAAAGAAAAGACCGATGTAGTTCACGGAATATTACCGGATAGTCTCCCCAAAACGTCTTCTTACGACAACCACCTTGCCACGAATGTTTTCAGTGTAAACAAAATATTTTAAAAATTAAAGCATTTTCTCTATTGCAATTTTTCAGTAGATAGAAAAATAAATGAGGATTCTATTATATATGAAACTGTCACTATTCACTTATTCTTAATGTTTATTTTATCTTAGGCTCCGCCCATACTTAAACGTTTTTTAAACTACACGTTTTCTTTCAAAACATACACAAAGTACCGTAAAATCCCACTTTAAACCCCTGGGTTTATATAGAACTTCAAATGGCGTTTTAGGTGGTTGATCACGTGTTACGTTTATTATGCTTTATTGTGCGTCGCAATAAGTAGAACATATTTCAAAATACATCTATAAAACCAACTTGTGCGACTGGAACAACCGGAACAGAACAGAATGAAAGCAAAAAACCTACCAGCCTAAACGTTTTCAATTTCTGTTTGCTATGTAAAATCAGTCTTCTCGGTAGCATTACTGAACAAAGTTCACATTTGTATTTCAATTTTCAGAACAATTTGTGTCTGTAACTTTCGACTAAAAACTTTAATGTTTAAAAAGAAACGCAAAAGGTACACACTTATATATTCAGTAGATGGGCTTATAAACGGGCGGGCTTATATCCGGGTGGGCTTAAATCCGGAATAATAAATTCGTTGGCAAATGGATGGGCTTACTTCCGGGGGAGGGGCTTGAAACCGGGGGGGGGGGCTCTAAAGTGGCATTTTACCGTACTCTACACTTTCATCTTACAGATCCACTAGTTAGTTAAATCGCGGTTAGGAGTCTGCATCACATTCGATGAAAACAGTCTTATCGTTTGTTTACTGGCAGTTGTTTCGTGAACCAAATAGGACCGTGCAAAAGACAAGGCTGAATGTTAGGATTAACAGTTAGAGTTATGATTATGTTAGGGTTGGGTTGGGTTGGATTTTGAACCAACAGTTTATAACATGACTCGTACTGGTATTAAGAAGGCAGCTACTGATAATCAATAGAATTCCTATGATGTGTGCAGTTCAGTCCAGTCAATAATTGGTTTCGGTCCTATTAAATCCAATATTAATTCAGGAACAATTTAGTCGGAGCCACCCACTTTGTGACCACAGTTACTGGATAACAGAAGAAAAATAAACTCTAACAGTTTAGGACTCCAACAAAACTCGTTAGATAACGAAAGCAGACAATCACATAGACGGAAAGTAAGGAAATCCACACAAACAAACAAACCGACAAACAAGCAAGAGTATGCAGTTGATATGCAAACAAACAATGTGGTTCTTCTGCCGAATCATTATGGTTAAGACTAGGACTAGGGTTAGGGCGCTGTATGCTCGTGTATTTAAAACTTTTTGTTGCAAATTAATCAAATGATTCGTGAAAACATTGACCTCTGTGCATTAAACCCACACGATAAGTGGTGTCGCCTACAAAGTGTATTCGGCTTCTGCAGCTGACCGACGGGCAACCGAAAAGAAAAGATTATGCGAACTGAAGCTTGATGAATAGGGAAGAATGTTTTTTAGTTCAGCAGAACGTATTTTTGTGACATATATGCACGCAGGTCTTAACAACCACACTATATTAAATGCTTTACATTCTACGATGATAGAAATGCGAAATTTCTCGTATTTTAAATTTTATACAAACTGCTTTTTCGTTTATATTTAAGCAAAGTAAGCAATGTTTTTACATTGAGAAAATGAAAACAATGATAAATCTTTGAACCGAAAATGACAAATGGACAGCTTAATGAGAACACAATACGGTGTAATTTCAAACACGTTTTTAAAATCTTCAGCGAGAAAACAATTGTTGTTTTATAGAACTGAAAACACAAAACTTCCAGTAATTTCCTCATGAAAGTAATTACTATCAGTAATCGCTCTTGTTTTTGATGACAGCTTACAGAAAAGGACTGTAATGGCTGGCCAATGGATAGTTCCTCAGTTACGCTTATGTTATGACAACCATTGTGTTGAAGGAGTTCGACCGAATAGATATACAACACAACATCGGTTGACTTCTTTACAGATGAGAAACACATCCATACAGATAGCAAATCGCAGTTTTTCTTGGCTTGCTTTGAAGGACATTGCAGGTCAGTAAACCCATTTTGTAATTGTTTTTTTTATTGGCATGTTTTTTGTGGAAATCCATTGCAAGTTTTTAGGCTTTGTATTGATACAGTTAGAAATTTAGTTTATCTGTTTGCGCATCGCCCAGTTTGCTTGCTATTTTCATTTTGTTGAATTTCTTCAGCAAAAAAAAGTTCGCCGTTCATTAAGATTTATTTTATCAGTTTGATATTTTGTTTTACAAGAAAGTACTTGACACTCCATTAGCCTGCAAATAGTAATAGCTTTAGTCTGGGCAGCTTGTTTATTACACTGAGCCTTCACCGAGACAATATTTATATATGTATATATATGAAATACATGGAATATTTTTAAGCTCGAAAACTGCTAAAAGAGCAGTTACGCCTTATTACAATCCCAGAACAGGCTTATCGTATGATAATTACAACACATATTAAGTCTAAAATGTCAAAAAAACATAACTGCAAACATTTTTAACCAATTAGTATTACTATTGAAAAAAGACGTAATGGATTTCTTTCCATTAAAGAGTTTGCGGGGATGCAACTAAAAACTTTCTTCATTTATTCTAGGATGAGAGACCGCCATCAAAATCTTCTAGTTGTTAAACCATTCAAAATTCAACTTGGGTATCAAATGAACAAATTTGTTTTCCCCATAAATGTTAGGCAGTTTCTCATCAACAGTAATTAATCCTTATTGTTGATGTAGTTGGATTTCTACTCGGAAAAAACGTTTCGTTCGGTTTTCAAGAAGATTGCCTATAATCGAAATTTTATCCTTCTTTTGTTCATGTATGCACAGGCCAAGCGCTTAATCGAATGTTGCCTAGCTCGCCGTGCCTCGGACATGATTCTAAATCTCTGTGTTAAATTCGTACGTACATCTTGCAAAAATGATGTAACATGCGCACTCCTTTTCATAAAAACCCTTTTTGTAAGAGTATGATGCCTGGAAATTGGCAAGAGCTCAAGAACATGCTAAGAAAATGGAAAAGAAAATCTAGAAAAGCAACTATAGAACATGGAGAGATAACAAAATTTTTTCACCTTTCAGATTTTCTTAACAGTCAGGGGAACAGGTGATTTCCCAATCTACAGAGAGCCGTTGCATTTTGTTGAGATTTCAGGCGGAACAATTTAACCGTTAATCGGAAGTTTCAAGTACGAAATTATGGATACATGCATATTTGGATGTCAAATTCAGTAAAATGTATCGAACTTCGCCAGATTTTGTTCGCTGCATGAAGTTTCAAATATGCTAAAACTGAAAAAGATGAGATAGTAGTTTGTTCCTCGTTGCTTTAAAATTGATTTAAAATAATGACGCGCGATATAAAGGATAAATTCACTTGTGTTTTGTCAAAATTAAATTCATTGTAGTTTTTCTTGCCATAAAGGCCGTTCAATTTAGATATTGCAATTTTTGTTCCTGGTTACTCCTTTTTGTACAATGTGATCCTTGCTTGATTATTCAGATACAAACGATGTAAAACTTAAATGCGTTTTTGGACGGTTTTTATGACAGAATATCTTCATTTAAAAATAAGTTAAAAGAATGCGGTGTTTCTACAAAATCAACCAGTTAATTAGTTGTTTCTCATTTTCAGTTCATCGAGCTTTTTAGACTAAAACACTTTTAGTTATTGTTGTTTTATGATTTTAACACAATGATGCTCACAACTGGAAGACCAATCGGCAAATAGAAATTTTTCTTTTCAATGTGAGGTTGCGTGAAACTAACAATAACGCACACTGGCGTCAGCTTGATCGTTGTTGGTCTCCTTATTAATGTGCCGCTAATCCTAATGAAAAAACAGTCCTTGAAATACCGAAAACTAGCAGTTTGTTTTCTATAGTAAACATAATTTATCCTTTCTTTGATATTTTGTAATCGCGTAACAACCGAAATGCAGTTTTTGTGGGTACAAAATCACAACGGAAATGAATTTTTTGTGGGTACAAAGAAACTTTTCTTAACACCTTTTTCACATGACAACTTACTTTTGCTCCTACGTAAAGCAATAAACGACACGTTTATTATTGCTTAAAATTTTTTTAAGGAAAACAAATGTATGCGGAAAAACTGTTTTTATTTCCTAGCCGAGGCTGCATGTTCTTAGTGTTTTGAGGGTTTATGATCAGGCAATATATAGAATTGAGTTGCGATGATTACATTCAAAGGTTGTTCGCAACATCTAACACGGCTCTTGATTCTTCTTTTCCATTTTCAAAACATATAGAATTGATGTTCTAGAGTATGATCTATGCATTTTAAAACCTCAATGTTTTTACAAAACAGGTTCTAAATGAGAAACAACATAGAAAAAGCTAATCGTTTTTTGTTCATATGAAGTAATGCAAAACTAATCAAACAACACTAGCTCTCTAAATTGGCAAGTAGACACTCGCCATGGTAAACCTGTAATTCAGTAACTTCATAAAAAAACTGGCTCGCAAAATTGAAACGTTACTTTTTCTGGAAACGCTGCACGATTTTTCTAATTCATTTAGTTGATATATCATCCGAACAAGTCCTTAATAAACATTTTACAGACTGAGACTTACGTTTCCTAAAGGGATAACCTTTTCTTTTAAGCTACACCGCGACAATGCATTCCGGAGCGAGTTTAACACTTATTTTTTCTTCGTCTACATTGTTTTGTTAAAGGCATCTATTTTTGCAAGAATCTTGACACAGCTTTATTGCTGATTCTTTCTTATGTTGCGCTAACAGATGCTGGATTTATCTAATGAATATGTTGGTAAACAACACCACAGCAGAACCAACCATCCCAGTTGGAGGAGGGAGTGATACTGGGCAGATCGTGAAAGAAACCTTATACTGGATGACCGCCACCATTGCTTTGGGAGGCAATCTCCTTGTTTGTTTGTTTTTCTTTCGCAACTCTGCACTTCTTCGCAAGCCCTACAATGTGTTCATCCTTTCGCTTGCTGTGACTGATTTTGTAACTGCTATTAACCTTTTTGTTGCTACTGCGTATTTGGTGGCGGCCAATTCCGTCCAAAGGCCATCAAACCACATCGCCGCTGAAATCTTTTGTCGTATTGTTTTCTCGCGATTTTTGTTGTTTACTTTTGGCACGGCGTCTATTTACGTTTGTTTGTGTCTGACTCTTGAGCGGTGGTTTGCGGTTGTCCATCCAACCAAATATGTGTATGCTGTCAACATCAAAAGGGCTTTGATCGCTCTGGCGATTTCCTGGATTCTCGGGATACTTGCTTGCTTTGATAACCCGAGTTTGCAGGTAAGAAGTGATAGCAAATGAACGTTGAAAATATTTTAGTTTTGATGTACATTTCGCCAATAAAAGATAAGAAATAAAACTTAAAGTAGAACCTGTTAAAACTGGTACTAAACGTTTTCGATCTGTTCGATCATCATCAGTTTTCATTTTAGTTTTTGTGCTTTAATAACTATGTAGCTTACAAAGCCAGGAAGAATCAAAATGCCGGAGAAGAGAAATTATAGAATAAAGACGCTGACTCACGTTTGCAACATTGGTCGAAACATTGCAGATGCAGTTGTTACAGTTTAATACTTTGTTACCCTTCAAATTGTTTTGTGCAATGAATTCTTGGTTTGCACTCAATCTCCAGAAATTTAAACGACAAAAGGTAAGGCGGCTTTGCTGGTGTACACAACAAAAGAATGTAATTACAACTCTATTGTTGTTGTACACCAACAAGGCGGCCTTGACGTCACATGCAAACCAAGAATATTGTAGAACTGAGTAGGCCCAAGTTCTTCTTCGGCAATATTGTGTGTGCAACATTTTTAGAGAAGTTATACGGTGCGATTTCCACATTGCTCGCAATGCAAACTGAAAGGTGTAAATAGAGATTAAAAAAGGAGGATGAAGAGTAGGAACAATTGAGGTGAAAACGGATCCAGTTGAAGTAGAAAGTACACTGATTGAAACAACAAGAAAAGAGTCAGTTACTTTTGTTCAAATAAAATTGATAAATAGGAGCAAATGAAGATGAAAAGATTTATTTGAAGAAAAAAGTAAGCCGATTGTGACAGGAAGGAGTAGGAGAATAGACTCAGCTACTCTTTGTTCACTGAGTTGTTATTTATTCAAGTATAGTTGTTTTGGTTACTATTCATGAAAAAAGGAAGGAAGAACGGTAAATAGAGGTATGAAGAGATCTATTAGAAGAAGAAAGAAAGACAGTTAAAGCAGGAAGATGAATAAGAATATATACAATTACTTTTGTTCAGTTACGTGTTTGTTCAAATATTGTTGCTTAGAGAATTGCTCATGAAAAAAGGAAAAAAGAAAAATTTACAGAAGCAAATAAGAATGACAAACAAGAAAATACAGAGCGAACTGATTGAAACAGGTAAAAGGAAGGAACTAAGTATTAACTGCATCAGTTCCGTTGTTTATTGTTTATTACTATTCAAGTGCTACTGATTTTAACCAATAACTACTAAGGAAGGATCTATATAGTGACAGATCCGTCAATTAGATAAACTTAGTCAGTACACGCTTTTTTTTTTATAAGAACCAGTAAATTTTGGCTCAGCCTTGGCTGTTCTTAATTTTTTGGCGATTTCAGCCTCAAATTGTTCTTAAAATGTTCTTATTTCCTGATATTTTTAAAAGTGAGTTAGTTGCCCAGAAAAATACGTGTCAAATGGCACTAAGAATTATGTGTTTGAAACAGTCAATACAGCGTTCGCAAAGGTGAATAGCTTGCTTATAACTCTTCCAGCGCCCGATGGCGATGACCAAACTAAATTCTGACAAGTTTTCTGTTTATATAGATCTCAATCTGTGTACATGGAACACTTAAGTTTCTTAACTTTTTCTGACCAAAATTTTAGCCTGGTGATGGTTCTTAGCTTGTTTTTAATTTTTTGGCAAATCTCAGCCTGGGTTTTCTTATATAGTTTGTTCCTATAAAAAAAGCATGTAATAAGATAATGAATTCTCAACGTGACCTCAAATATCTCACCTGCTGTGTTTCAAACCACAGCTGGTTCCTCTGGATGCTGGCTCCTGAATTTTCGCATGTGTGCAACATTTTCCGGCATAACTTCATTTGTCGTAGCATTATTAAAACTGGGAATAGAGAAACTTGCTGTTGAAAATTTCATTCTGTTTAGCATAGCAAGCCTTAGAATGCGTCTGACCTTCGCTTATTTCGCTGTTCCGATCCCGCAAAGAAGAGAGTTGTCGATTTAAGAATATGAGAAAAAAATAAAAGTTTACTTCTCGAGTTCGTCCATGATTTTTGTTGAATAGTCGCATGCTCCGATTTCTGAATGACATGTACTGATCTGTTTATAAAACCTGCACTTTAATGTCAACTCGTATACTATAAGTAGTACTTTCGCTGGGCAACGTGTGACCACGACCAAAGTGTGGTGGGCGAAGTGTAAAGTTACCCTTACAAGCAATGTTACCCAAGATTTTGTTTGGATTTGCTTTCGTCAATGAAGACGTTAAAGATTTGTAACGTGAGTAAAGGTTGTAGGCTTTTTTGTACAGTATATACAGAAGAAGCTTGGAGAAACCAATGCTTAAGCAAAAAAATCAAATCATATAAACCGATTGTCGTATTTCTCTTTTGCAATTTGACAACGTCAGAAATGACTAAAATCGGAAAGTTCCGGGCGATATTTCGTTTTCTATACTCTTAAACACCTCTGATAGAAAACAAAATGTAGCTAAATGTCTTCAGAGTCTATCCGCATTTGATTTAGTTTCTTTTTCAAGATTGAACGGCAAAACCGTTCCAAAATAAAACTATGTGACCAGTGTGTTGTCATAACTTGATGAGATGGAGGCAATCGTTGCGATGAACCAAAATATTAAAAAAGAGCATTGTGCTGTGCATGAGAACTGATCAACTAATTACCCCTGTAGGTAATCTACAAGCCGAACATGCCCGTAGACAAAAGGTGTTCCTGGCGGGCCCGCTCTCCTTCCTACAACCGAGTCACCGGTACTATTGGCTTCATCATGAAGGCATTTATCCCGACCGTGGGTATTATCGCGCTGTATCTGCACATGTGGATCAAGATAAAGACCGCTTCACAAGTCACACAGATGCATGGGGCGGCAGCAAGGAAAAAGATTACCCGAATTGCTTTCCTCGCATCCCTGGCTATCATCGTCTGCTGGGTACGTTCGGTTTGTGCGGGTTTGGTTCTTTCTCGGCTGCAATTCTATTTGCAACACGCGCATTTTAAAAAATCTCGTGTACAAAAAAATATTGTTTTGTTACGAACATAGTTCTCTGTTATTTGAAGTATGCTACCAATGGTGTTTCTTTACACAGGAATTTTTAATTTTTTGTTATAATCTGCAAAGGCTCCCTCAATTTACACGAGTACTTGCCAAGTATTTAACCCTATTCAGACTGGCTGGGGGGATCAAAGTGCCCGCGCCGATTTCAACTTTTGAGAACTTTTTTGATATTTACGTAATACCAGCCAAATTCAATGACTTTTATTAAACTTTATTGGAGAACAAGATTATGGACGAATTTTGCGTTTAGGGTGTCAGTTGTTGCCATGGCAACCCCATTTTTGACGTCATGTCTCCTCGATTTTTGACTTTTTAATGTTTTTCTCTATGAGTTGACAAACCTTTTAAAACAAATGCAAATTCCTTAGCCTCAAAGTCAATTAGTCGATAAATTCTGCAATTTAATTAATTTTCCACGTGACCTGCGACGTCATAGGTATTGCGCAATATCGTTTTTGAAATCCAAGATGGCGGCCATGTACTCCTTTGCACTTTTTACAAATTTCAAGCTTTTTCCGGTTGATTTGCATTTGAAAACGATTCAAACAGTTATAAAACAGTTTTAGCAATGATAATAACATTAAAGACAACAAGTTTCACTAAATTATCAGTGTTCTATTTTAAAAGCTGGTGTGCATTTTGAACATTGAACTTTCGCTAGTAATAAAAGCTTTGCATTACTACATTTTTAAAACTAAAGTTTTTGGTAGTTAAAACAGAGATTTCGTTTCATTTTGTATCGTTTATTTGTCGTTTTTTAAGTCAGAAACCTCTTTCAACTATTCTTCTTATGAATAGCTAGATTTTGTCAAATCCAAATTTTTGACAGTAATGACGTAATTGTGACGTCATATGACGTCATATCGTTGATAACAAGATGGAAATTAAGGAAACTTGATGAGATCTGTCAACTGTGAAAATATCTCTTCAAAAGCTTTAATAGCAAAAAAGTTACAAGGGGTGTTCAAAGAGCCCCACCCCCACCCCCCCCCCCTCCAAACTGAGGGACACCAAAAAAGCCCAGTCTGAATAGGGTTAAGACAGATGAATCAGGAAGGTGCAGTTATAATTGCAAGCACGGGTGCTGGGAAGGGCTGGTTATGAATAATATTCAAACTTTTGTCGAAGTGTTAATTTGGACTAATTTGTATAAACTCCAACTGTAAGCCGCAGTTTGATGTCCTGTCGTATCAAACTTTAAAGGGACAAAAGGAATTCCTCAGCACAGTCCAAATCAACACACGTCGACAAATGTTTGAATTTTATTTTTTTCAGTTAATATATAAACTTCTACTTAGAATGTATAATCTCTAGTTTGGATTTCTCTAGTGCTGAGAGGGCAGTGGGCGGTTTGCTAAGCTGTTTAAAGCCTGCCAAGGTGGCTTAGCATCTTCAACGATCTTATGGCCGGCATGGCGGACTGTTTGAAAGAGTTTAGAGAAGTACTGGAAACTAGCGTTTCCCGGCCAAAGCTGAAAACCAATTTAAGAAAAGTGATACAAATAAAAATAAAAACTGACGTAAGAAAGTAGGATGGTTAATTGTTGAAGAAGCTAGGCGTCCAGGGCTGCTTTAAATGGTGTAAGAATGGGGAAGAATTTAATTCTGTTTGCTTTTTCTCAGGTCCCAGGGCAGATAAACTTCTACCTTTACAAATGGGGCATTTCCCGGGCCGCCAATGACATGCAGTTCTACTTCATCCTGCTTGGGTTCTTCAACAGTTGTATCAACCCATTCCTTTACGGAATAACCAGCCAAAAATACCGCAAGGGATACATGGAAATATTGAGCCTATTGCTCAGTCCCTTCCGACGATTGCTGCCAAGTCCGGCACGTGCAGTAACGCCAACCGGAGATGCAAGACAGGGGGGAGTCCACAGTTTGTCTGTGCCTCCAAGACACCAAAAACAGGACACGGACGACAACAGCTTCAGCAGTAGCAAGGAGACTAGGGTAAGTGTGGTGCAAGAAGAGAGGAGTGATACTGGGGAGAACAGTGCCTTGGGAACTGGAGCCAAACTGCAAACTGGCAGAGCGGAAACTGGAAACGAAGAGCAGACGAAGGAAAAGGAGTTCTCAACAAAGGAGCTGCCGGATAAGACACACGAAAAGGAGAGAACTGAAGTTAATGAACTGGATATATGAGCTGTTATAGCTGTATTCACTGAAACGGGAAGATTCAGCGAGGGTCATTGTTGTCAACTGTTTTTATTACCACCCAAACTTTAGTTGGATTAGTTAATCCTTTGGAGATTGCGTTTGTAAATAGGGGTTCCTCACTGCAGTATTTGCATACAAATTAATAGTCAAAGCTACGACCAATCGGTGGTTTTATCAGCTAATTACTTGCTTAAATCTTGGAGCTTCTGAAGTGGAAAATGACCAAAAAAAACATATATAAAGACGATACTTACCAGGTTAAGCATTCGTGACTGCCAATTAGTCAAATGCCGTGACAACTGTTGACGTCACCAAAATGTCTGCGCCGCGAGGCTATGGAAATTGCACTTTTATCTCACGAATAACTGTTTTTTTGAGCGGCAAAAGCCACTGCCCTTTTACTTCCCTAACTGAAGAAAAATCACTAAATCCGACGTCACTAAAGCGTTAAGAAAAATGTAAATGTTGGTAATTAGTTTTTTTCAGGATTGGTTGAAAAGTGCTTATAAAAGTGCTAAAAACCGTTTAAATTAGTGTCGTGCATAGATTTGTACACGTAGTCTTGGCGTTACTTTTAACAGTTAGTACAAACAAGAGGCAGAAAGACTAAAATAGTGAATACACGATCCTATCCTTAAACCACAGCCAGTCCCTTCAAAGTTGTTTTATAGACCAAGCACCAAAAGTCGCTGATAGCTATCCCGCTTCCGTGCCTTATAACTTTGGCGAATCCCGCTTCCCGTTAAGCAGCCAAATCCCGAATCCCGCACCCATTTTTAGTGAAATCCCGGGTCCCGTTACTACCGTTCCAGAACCTGTTTATTAGCCAATCATATAAAGTTCTTCCGAGCATAGAAATGTTTGCATTTATACATTTAATTGATAGTGATTAATTCGAGTGTGACGTTCACTTTCAGTTGCTAGCGTGAACTCAGTAGCTTCGTTTTGGAATACAGTAATATCAACTAAATATTAACTTAAAACTTGGCTGTGGTCAGGGCTCATTTATGGTGTATTCTCTCTCTTAGCTTTATACTCTTTTGGTGTAAACAACCTTAAACTAACATGCAGTGCTGACACATTTGCGGAACAAAACCCCAGCATATATTTTGTGTTGCGATTTCTAAGAAAAATTGAATGTGAGCTTTGGTAAAGCCGAACTACTCCTCAGTTCCAATTCAGTTAACGCCAAAGTAGATTACCTTTTATGGTTATGAGAACAGTTACTTCCTCCACAAATTGTATGGGTAGTACATTATTGAAAGACCTTTACTGCATGAAAGTAGAACACATTTATAAAAAGTTGTTTTAGTAACTCAAGCTAACTCATAGACCTGGGGAGAGAGGGGTGGGGGGAGTTGTGGAGAATCCGGCAATGGGCTAAATCTTTTGACTGTGAAAGCTGGATTAAGTTAGCCAGTATTTATATCTAGATAGCTAGCTCAGTATTTCCCTTTGTTATTGACCGAGAAGAGAGCAGCTTTAAAAATGCATATCGAAACGCAAAACGTTGATTTCGGCATGTTGTCAATCAGAGAAGCTTAACAACTGGCTTTTGCTTGGAACCTGAGCACAGTCAAGTTTCAATTTATGATTTGTCAAGACTTAAAGTGATATTTATAATTTAATTTGCTGGTAAAAGTTTGGGGACAAAATTAAACCGAGAATCATAGTTTTTTTTGAACAACGTTGAAATCCACCTGAGAGACGTAGCAAGTATAATTTTACTCTTAAAAACGTAAAGTATTCAAGCAAGAAATCAGTAGAAAACCGAAATATATTCGCAACTGAAATATTGAAAACAAAATAAGGTTATTGAGATACCGCCGTCAAATTAACAAGTAATCGTAGGCTTCAGTGCAGTTTTCAAAAGTTTTATTTCAGACTACTAACTTTCTTCGCTCGTTCGATTGTTCGAGATTGTGTATACATACTAATGCTATAACCTTTGCAAGTTCTCCATTTTTCTCTTATAAGAGGGTTATATGGTTAAATGAGGTCATCACTTGTAACTTGCGAAACGAATTCTACACATTAATTAAAGTAAGGATACATTTGTTCCACGGAATCTAAAAGTCGTCTGATGTTGCTTCTTCAGTTTAAGCATACAAAAACTGAAACTATTCCTTCTCTCCTAACTGCAGCCAAATCTGCATGGTCTCTTTTGGGCTACCTCGTCGTATTTCTCCTTTCCAAGTTAATGTTTATTCATTGTAAATAAGTTTAAAATATAGTGGGAAAAAATTAATGTTGTAAATTGTGAATGAAACCGTCTCCAAGTTCATAGCAAACAGTTTTATTTGTCTGAACTCATCAGTTTGCTACAGGTATCTAAAAAAAGTGGCAAATAGCTGATGATTACCAACTAGCAGCCCGTAGATGGCCAACTCTGTTTCAGTAATAGCCATATTTTATAATTATTGCAAGAAGCTAGTGATAACAGTATCTTCAGGGGCTCGTAGGTGTGCTAAAAATCACCCTTCTGAGGTTGTTCAGGATTGCTTAGCGCACTCAAAATTTTGGTTGTAATACTGTATTTGATAAGGTAATTACCCATAACTCCCCAACTTTCATTTCCCCACCCCAACCCCTCCCCTCCTTCCCGTTTCCTCATGCAGCACACTCTAGTAGCAATGACCGCTGACTTCTTTATCTTGTGTTTGGTGTTTTCCCGGCGGAACCTGGTTTTTTCAACACCAATGAAGTTGATAAATCAGCCTATTCTATTGTTCTAAACCTATATATCACTAAAAAGCTTATTAAATTCTCTAAAAAGCTCACGAAACTCTCTAAATAGCTGTTTAAGATAATTTTGGTAATTTCAAATATATGAAGAGAACGAGCGCGTTGTTTCCCAACCTTTGTTTTTCTTTTCCGGCGTGTTGCATGCATTTGATGGCACCAATTATTACATTTTATAATCAACACTACTCCGAAACAGCACTTTCGTAATTGGAAACAGTGGTGTTTCATCGTAACAAGTTAAAAAGTTTCTAAAATTTTAAAAAACGCTGACATGGTTTTTAACTCCCGTTCTTTAGCTATAAAACTGTCAAGTTTTAAATTAAAGTGGAATCCCGCTATAACGAAGACCCCGTTATAAAGAGCAATATTTGAAAGCCCGGCAGATTTACAGTAAAATATGTTGAAAAGAACCCCGCTATAACGAACCCCGCTTTAACGAAATTCCCGCTATAACGAAAGATTTTGACGGTCCCAACGCACAATTTACCTCGCTATAGCGGATATTTTGTCCTGTCGCTCGCTCACAGTCAGTAACAACAGAGACAAATCGAGATGATTACTAAACGACATCGATGATTTCGATCCCTCGGGTGTTACTGTTACTTCTGATTTTTAAAGTTTTAAATTGAAAATGTTCTTGAATTTTATGTCCCGATTGTCAGCGCGTTGCAATTATAGTTTACAATATAAAATGAATAAAAGTAATGATTTCTACGTGTAGTATTGAATTTTTGGTAATTTTGAAATACCCGGCTACAACGAATATTTTTGTTGTTAACCGGATAATTCGTTATAACGGGGCCTTCGCTATAACGAAGACCCCGGTATAACTTCGTTATAGCGGGGTTCCACTGTAGTGAATTAAATAATTGTTTGAGTTGGGACCTCCTGTGTCTCATAGTTTTGGCATAGGTAGTCTTGAGAAAATAGCTTTTAAAAGTTTTGGCGTTCCCTGAAGCCCACTTCCAGTGAAGTTTTTCTGTTTCAAAATTTCATTTTGTGTAGGAGATATCACAATTTTTTCGCTATTTGAAAACTTTACCTCTGATCTATCCGTATGGCAAACAATCTCCTTTTGGCTATTTCGTTCGTTTTCAAACTCAACAGTAACCTCAACAACCTCGTATTTTTTTATTCATTTTTCTCTCTGTTTAGTTTCTACGTTTTATGGATAATTTGGACAGCGCAAAAAGTTTTATTGTCAGCAATTGTAAATAATCCAATCATCAGTTTACAAACATTTTATTATATTTTATTGTCTCTTATATTAAACACATTGTAAAGTTTTAACATAATTCAGTTTTTAT
>JAOBRG010024458.1:0-39268 GCA_027574985.1 Umimayanthus nakama | reverse complement strand
TATTTCGGTTTATTTATAGTTGATTCGGCTCAATCTTGCATTCAAAAGATTATTATTGCGGGCGCGATGATAACAGGTTTTTCCCGTGACGTCATGGAGCCAGATCAGCTGGAACTGAGAGGGGTCATCCTTTACTCTATGAATGAAAGATTCATTATATAAATAAAAGTTAATGTTAAAGAACGCAAACTTAACAAAAGTATTTGTTAAAAAGTGTCAGTTATTGTACTGTTATTGTTATCGGAATACTTCGTTTCCAGGGTGGAGCCTTACTGTGAATAAAACGTACAATAGATCAGTTTGCGAATCCAAGTCCTTGCTAGATCCATTCCCTCGTGGCAGCTAAATGCAATGGTTTTTTTTCTGAAATAATGACTGAGCCAAAACTTAACCGAGTTATGACTAATAGCCCCCACAAGGGAATGGATCAAAATTGTCTATCATCATTGATGACGGGGCAACTTATGTATTTACCACTTGAGTTTGATTGCAACATTAAGACAATGTAAACTTTTGGCGTTGACTCTTTGTAATTAGCATGGAACCGGGTGCATTTAATGCCTGGAACCATACGAACCAAAACAATTCAGTGATATGTAAAGGTCCAAGTTTTAACAAAGCTTTACACTTGCGGTTAATATTTGCATTGGAAAGCTGAACACCATTTTTTTAAAAACTACCCATATTTGTCAATAACTGAAGACGTGCTTAACGCCCGAAAAACTATAGTTGGACACCCTCGCTTTCACATGAGAAATGTTTGCCTGCACCCGCATTTTGCTTATGCATGCATAACACTAATGAAAAGATTTTGACAAGCGGACATAAGAGAATGTTTTATCTCTAATGAGTTTCTTTGTTTTGGATCCATTAGTCGTGCTCAAGGCTGTTTTTTCTTCGAATGAAACTTGCTTTGTATTATTTGAAGTTTCAAATGCAAATGCGTTTCGTTGCTGTAACTTAATACTCTGCTTTCACTGCATAACAAACATACTTGTAAATCTGCTAGCAAATTAAGTAAATGCACTGGCTTTTTTGCTCAGCAAAACTCAAGTCTATCTGTTTTTGCTTAGCTACACCCAGTGTAAAATAGCGAATACTTGTTTTCAGCAATCCTGGTTTGTAAGACCTCATCGGAGGGACAACTCCTGTTTGAGCAACTCCATAAGGAATTGCCCGCTTACAATGCGAGGGGTGTGAATTCAATATGGCAAGTTAAGATGAATATCTGTTAGCTTAGCATAAATATCGATCTCAACTAGGCCTTCCGTAAGTGTGAGGGTCAAACCCATCACGTTAAGGTTTTTACTTGAGTACACAAGCTCGGATTTGGTAGTTGGATCACAGGCGTCAACGGCTGGACGCTTGAAGTGTAAGCAAATGTTATAGAAACAATAAAATCGCTTTTGAATGACTCACTTTCAGTTGGACCAAACTATTTCAAGATAAAAGGTGTTGAATTGACCTTACTTAACGTGCTGGTTATGTTTTTAATGCAATTCTTGCTTCGTTTGCTAGTTCGGCGAAATTTCATTCACTCACAATAAGTGAAAGGCGGGAACTGATCTTTCACACCATTGGCGACCATCCAAGATCAGTCGACCAACTTTAACTCGCTCAATATCTCGAATCACCAACTTTATGATTCAGTTTTTCCTTACAATAAGTTGCAGATAATACACCTCTCACTAACCACCTCTTCAAATTTCAGAGGATACTTCGCCTCTTTTATGCAAAACAGTTAACTTTAATCATTTCCAGTATTTGGGCAAAAGCTCATTTGTACTGGAGCAAAATTGACAAAATAGCTATTCGTCGTACCTCCACCGTGACAAAACCAAAACAGATGTCCGTTTTCGTTGCCCTTCCCCACGCGCGAAACTAACCATGTGCGATGAAAGTTGTCACAGATTTTTAAACCACTTGTAACGAAAACTGTGCAATTTGCTTACTACTTACCACGAAGCTGCCGATGGCGGTTACACATCATCGCGTTTTACTGCTTTTTTATGCAAATCTGCAACTTGTTTGCCAACAACTGGCACCTGACTTCGGACCTCAGCAGAAGCAACACCAACCGTACACAAAGCCCAACAGCACTCCTTTGTATATCCACCGGGAAAACACAACAACCCCCATCAATAGCTAAGAACATCCCAACGGCAGTAAATAAGAGACTTTATAAAATATCCCCCGATGAAGAGTGCTTTAACAAAGCCTAGCCTGAGTACCATTGCGCCCTAGGTATTAAACGCGGCTACGACTTCCAGCTCAAGTACGACCCAAACACCCTCTCAACAACCCACAAAGAAACGCGCCTCAGAAAAATCACATGGTACAATACTGCCCTATAGCAAAGGCGTTGCTACCAACGTCGGAAGGATTAGTTTTTAAACATTCTTAACCAATCATTTGGAAACAGACACCGGCTAAATAAGATCTTCAACACAAACATAATAAAAGTGAGCTACTTTTGTATGCCAAAACCTATAGAAAAAGTGCTCACAACAAAGCAGAACTTTACGCCACACCAGCCGCAGCATAGCACTATCGAAACATAAAACTTGCTCATTTTGTTAATAGTTTTGAAGAGGGAGTTGTTCGCAAAGTCTCTTAAAATGCTTTCTGAACTTGTAATTAATTTTTCTCTCAAGTTTTCAAACGTTGGACATTAAAAAAAAACTTAGATCAGATTCTTTGATGCTTGGTTTTGATCCTACAATTAAGGCATAGTTAATAATTCTAACTTTGCTGCTTTTTACCCGGAATCTAAACTTTTTTAACTAGAGAGGGCACCAAATTTGGAAGGACGGGAGAGCGAGAGGTGAAGGGCAGATGTTTCCAGAGAAACGATAACACGATAAGTCCCTTACCTTTCGGAAGGAAGCAACGATTCATTTCTGCTAGAATCTCTTCTTGTCTTAGCGCGATATCGTAAACTTGCATACACGAAACGTATCCTCTGAAATATCTTGCGCGGACGTCAGCGTCGACCCTTCCAATCTTCACGGCATTGTTGGAAGAAATCTCAAAAATACCAACACTTTTTTCCACAGCCATCTGACCATTGACCCAGATACGCTGCACTCCAGATGAGTATTGATATGTAGCAGATACGTGCTGCCACTTTGATAACTTGATAGGAAAATGTGCGCTGTCTTTGGGTTTGTAAGTTAATCTCTCTCTCAACCTCAACGAAAGAGAGGAACAGCTTTCTTTCACCCAAAGATAAGTAGACCATTTGGTTTGATGATTAAATGTAAACAGCGGTCCTAAATGAAGACATTTAAACCACATCATTACTGTGATTGAGAAAGTAGTATCAAGTTTTGCGTGTTGCGGTATTTCAACATGACTGTTTGCTGCACCAGAAAAATAATAAGACCCCCCTGGTCTTCCATCAGGTCCTTCTGCGACACTAACTCGATCCGTTGCAGTACCGGGGGGAAGCTTGTATGGGCCAATGTCATTTAAACCATGCATAGCGTTCATCGGGTAAATTGCAACGGGTTGAGGAATTCCTGCAACACAAAGACAATTTTGAAAGCAAATTCCTTGGGATAGGAAAAGGATTCATCAAGATAAATCACATTTAAAACTTTGAGCTCTTCACAGATCCAAAACTATATAGAGGACGATTGGTGACCATTTTAACACCCCTATCTTTTTATTCTACTGTTAGTGAAAGTCATGTGAAAATCACTTTCAGAAGAACCAGTTGTAAGTGGCAAAACAGAAGACGCGACCTGCGAACTCTGATCTGCAAATATAAGTTAAGGCTGTCTGAAACTATCCCCAGCTGCACTTTCTATGGCAGGAGACTGCTAAAACTGCAGCAAGTCTACAAAACCACCAGGGCCCGGTTCATGAAAACCTAGATTAACTTAACCTAGGGCTATTCCTAATCCTGGGTTAAACTTCCTAAACAAGGATTATTTAATCCGTGGTTTAAAAAGCGTTCCTCAAACCTCGATTCAGAGAACCGATTAAATTAATCCAGGATTAATAGCGCGCGTCCCTGCATTCTTATGGGCTCATGGTGTGACCATGAACTCGGAGTCGTTGGTTCGATTCTCGGAGCTGCAAGTTTTGATCAATAGGTTTTTTTTCTCACTTCGCATAAGAAGTCATATTTTCTGCTTTTTGACACACATTTGTCCAATTTTTTTTTCAGTTTTTTCCTCTACCATTTAAAACATTTTCAATGCTTTTAGTTGAGTCTAAAAGTTGAAAAAACCTGAATTGAAAGAAAATTAAAGCGGTCTCCACGATCTTCCAGGTTTTCAATTATCAGCAGCTCTACCGTCATAGATATCACTTTATTAATGACTATTATTTTATTTTCATTCGTCATATCTGTGGAAGCTATGTGGTGTTAAAAAGTTGCTTGGGTTGTTAAAATATTTTTAACTTTGAAAATCGGTCGATTAGCGAGTTAATCCAACTAGCTTGGTGGGTTAAACTTAACCTGCGGTTTAACCCTAATCAGTGTTTGCAAGGTGATTAAACCCTTGGTTAGCGCTAATCGACTTTTTTTCTGGAACCAGGCTCAGGTATCCCAATGCTAAGGATTCCCCTTTCCGGGAATGTTTTGGGAGACACTGACTTGTTCTCTTTTTAACGACTTATTTGTTTACTAGCATTTAATGACCTAGTTTTCCGTGTGTTGGGGTTTGTCTAGATTTTAAAATTTTTTGGTCATCCGAATATTAGAGTTACCTCTTGCCTTTGCAATTGCGTTGATGAGAATGAAAGGACCAGCAGAGACAACTTTAATTCGGGCGACCAAGCCAATGCAAGATTTCACTTATCATTTCGCTTGAACTGGACCTTTTCGCAAGTGGTCACTTGCTTTTAAGTGAGGCCTGTTATTCTTAAACAAAAACCATGTGAATTTAAGTCAACTATCTCATTAAAAAAAACTAATTACTCTAGAACACAGCAAGCCTCACTGGATGTTAAGAAATTTATTTCCAGGTCTTGTCAATGAATCGTATCCCTCGAACAACCAAGAAATAAAAAAACAATATGAAGAAAAAACAGAGCACAGAAATTGAGAGAAACAACTTTTCTGCAAAAAAGTTATGTACAATGAAACAACGGACAAGTTTTTTTCTTTATCGTGCTAAAAATGGTGTATAAGGTTACCCTTGACATTTTATTTCGTTTGCAAAGGCAATATGTCCTTTGAACTAAACCGTTATTCAGTTCCAAAGCAAACAGTTTCAAAGCCATGTTTACAAACACCAAGTAAAAGAGATGCTGCAAACTGCTGCACAAGAATCTTATATACTTCTTCTTTCTTACATTCAAATCAGTGATGATTGCATGACTTTTCCATGTCTTTCGACATCATTGTCGAATTGGATGGATGGATGGATTGATGGATGGATGGATGGATGAATTGATGATCAATGGATGGATTGATAGCTGGATGGATGTATGGTTGAATGGTTGGATGGATAGATGGATTCACGGATGGATGTATGTATGTACGGATGGATTGATGGATTGATTGATGATGGATGGATGTATGGTTGGTTGGATGGATGGATAGATGGATTCACGGATGGTTGGATGTATGTTTGGATGGATTGATGGATTGATTAATGATGGATGGATTGATGGATGGATGGATGGATTGGATAGATTGATAGGCGGGTGGATGGATGGATGGATTGTTAGATGGATAAAAGGGTGGGTGGATTGAAAGATGGATAAATGGATGGACGGATTGAAAGGTGGATAAATGGATAATTGAATAAATGTTATAATGATGTGAAGTCTCCTAGCAAAGCCACTTAGAGCCTCACTAATCGGAACAAATAACCTCGCTCAGAAGAGCAAACTTCAAAGTCTTTGCTGCAGCTAATAATGGTAAACTTTAATAATTTATCAACTGATATATAATGATAATAAAAAAGGCTCAATGTTTATTGCAAAAGTCACGCAACATCGACCAGTACCCAAATTCCTTTAACAGGAACGCTCACTCAAGACGGCGGAGAAGACAACAACATGCACAAGGATAATTGGCATTTCTTGCCTTGATTATTTCATTATGTATGTAAAGAAAGATGTTCGTCATATCTTCACATGATTGTAAGACATGTTTACAAGTTAAGCGACTTGGACAAGGTCAGTTTACTACAGTAAAATTTGCCAAAGTGATCGAACTAACGCTTTCGTGACTTGTTTTAGTGTTACTAAAAGAATTGACAACTGAATGAAATATCTGAAATCGTATACAGCATTTAATCAAAACGAAACTAAAAGAAGTTGTTTGATCTTCTTCACTTAAGCACTCTGTGTGTTGGCTCAACATGCTTTTGCAGTTGTTTATGAACAAAAACCCGTTCCATCGAAAATACTGTGATCCACGAATTTTGGCCGACTACGAGATTTGACTGGTTTGCAAGTTAAAGATACCCCAAGTCGGATGAAGTTAGTGTTTTACACCTGAAATATAATCAACAAGAGTTGTTCTTCTGGGTCCGATTCTTGAAAACCTCAATTAACTTAACCAAGGGTTCGTCCTAATCCCGGGTTAAATTTCCTAACCGGGGGTAAGTTAATCTAGGGTTAGCGCGCGTCCCTGCATTCTCATTGGCTCCTAAACATGGCATCACAGTCAAGTTTAGTGTAAAAACATTAACAAGAATTACAATTTTCAGTTAAACATGCCCTTCAAAATGTTTTTGCCATGGTAATATCAGACCCCATAACCAAATTTCTACCACATCACCAAACTGCCACATAAATTTGAGGAAAACTCCTAAGATAAGGAAGGATTATCTTTAATTGTCTGAAACTGCGAACTACTTAAAGTTGGCGCGGGCATCAACCACCACACCCTCCCCCCAGGCAGAATAGGGCTAAAGTTGTTCTGGTATTTTATAATGTCTCGAACATTGACTAATTTTACACTAAATTGAGTGCTATTGACCTCCCTTTCGTGAGGGGTCATCAGTACTCGTAAACAAAAGATCTTGGAAAGCTTTCAGTTGTTGCATTTAACATATCTCCCTGCTTCGACTCTGCCAAATGAGTATATGGAGCCAATCGGCTGACCTCCCACTTCCAAGTTCTGCACCAGTTTCTCAGGCAGAGCCTCTAAAAACGACATTTATGTAGCAATAAATCCAAAATCGTATGAAACAGTTTTTCAAAGCGTTAATCTTTTTAGATGAAAGTAATTAATTATTATCCAACTGCATACATGTAATAAAGTTCTGAGTAGTAGAAAGAGAGGTTTTTGTTAAGTTTTGACAGGAAATTTATCCAAAGAAACATTTCAGCTGTTTTCGACTGGAAAAGTTTTGCTTTTCCTTAGGTTAGGACCGCAGTCTACATGTCTACAAAATTTTGGCTCTTAAGAGTGACGCTTTGGACCGTTCTGGATATTGCTTGTCCTTTTAAGAGAGATACAACTAAAGAACTGGTACCGAAATATGTTACTACCACCAGACTTCGAAAACCAAACTTAAAAAAAACCTCAAGGTATTTAATGTTATTGATAAATTTACAGAGATTATTAATGTTTTGAAAAATAGCTAATTAAGGCAGTTAAGTATTGATTTTATTTCTGCTTACCCGTTGCCGCTCCAAAGCATCTGGAGTCTCTTGTGGCGTGAACTTGTGCATTGCTCAACGAGGTGTTGTAAACCTGCAGACAGGACACTTTTCCCTTAAAGCGACGTGGATTGTCATCATACCTTGTTCCTATTCTAATACTGTAGTTTGTGGCAAGCTCTTCGGCCCCGACATTATGTTCAGTCATTTTCCCATCTACCCACATTTTTTGACTTCCACTCGAATAGTCATATGAAACAGCTATATAATGCCATTCCTTAAAAGGCAGCGACTTCGCCGAGTATCGAAGTAGATTTAAAGATGTACGCCGTGACAGCTTGAAGAGAAGGTTGGCGCCCTGATCTACCCACAAGTGGACCGCCCATGTAGCAGAATAATCAAATAAAGGACCTTCTGACAGGGGAAACACCCAGGCAGCGACGGCGATAGAACGCCTGGTGTCAAGCAAATGGTGCTGTGGAAACTCAATGTAGCTCTTTCTAACATCTCCAGTTAAGTAATGCGAGCCTCCTGGCTCTCCATTTGGACCCTCGGAAAGCACTGTGCCCACCGCAGCGGCAGCCGGGAGGTGATTGTTACTTATATCTTTAGTGCCATACTCAGAGTTCAAAGGATACACGGCAACAGGGCTCAAGGGCACCGCCGCTGAAAAAGAGAATGTAATAATGACATGTCATAGAATCTTTTGTATAGATTCGTCTCGTGTTCAGTCATCTTTAAAGAAAGACATTTTGAGTTCATTATATTTTTAATAGATGTGGAGTTAGTTTCGTAGCTGGACTATTAGAAATAGCTTGAACCCAGGAGGCAAAACCAGTTTTGGATGGAGAAAGTCTACCTTAGTCCGTAAACCATCAGTGAATTTGATATATTTACTTATCATTGATTAAAAGTTGAAATTTCATGAGAATCCTTTTAAGATAAGATGATATAATCTGTGCGGTTGGATGATGTGTTTACCGTAGTTTTTATTTCTGAAGTCTTTGGCTCGGTTGTTCGAAGGCGAGTTAGCGCTAGCCCAGAACTAATCTTTAAACTATGATTGAGCTTATAGCTTAACGATTGGTTTGGGCTGTTACATGTATTTCGGGTTTGCGTAACTGTGTTTCGTTGTATGTTCTTTAATAATAACGTGGAAAGACAAGAAGTGTTTCTAGGTGAAGGAACTATGTTTAACGTTGGGTTAGATTTAATACAATTTTGAACAACCGAGCCTGGGTGGTTATATACCGTGTATTCGTCAATAAAGTTACAAGTTACACGGGTCAGGGAGAGGTTACAACATTTTGTGTACAATTTCTTCAGGGGAAGGACTTATCAATTGGAGCTCATTGCTATGTAGGGGCCACATCATGAACCATAAAAATCTTAACCATCGGACAATCAAGCATTTTTCGTAACAAATTGACCCAGTGTGGGGTCATTCGGACCCCCTCAGATTTCCCAAATGGTTGCAACTTAAAAACCAAGCTTGGGCATGTATGCAGCTTTGGGCTTTCTAATATAGTTTTCGTAATATGTGTCAAGTACTAACTATAAGAAACAGCTAGCAATAGCAACAGTTTATTTTCACAACATCTCCGCCATTTCGGCCGGCGTTCTGGATTTTTCAATTTTACTATTTTCAGCAAAAATGCAGCAAATTTTCTTGAAATTACAAAACAAAATACATGTTTTCACAGCGTGAAATAGGAATATAGTTAAGAATAAAGTTGAAAAAAGGAAAATAAAAATACTTGTCCAAAAGAAACAGTTTTCGTATTGAAATTCTTTTTTGCATAATTATTTTTGCAAAAATGAGAAGCGACGACGTCATCGAATTAACGTCAAAAGATGCGTTCCTTATCAGAACACAGGTACTGAAAGTATCTGCTTGATTGCTTCAATACTTTAACTTTCAGGTCGGAGGAAGCTAAGGGTGGGGGTCCTTTTGACACCCCCCCCCTTTGGACGTTCGAAGGTTAAGGCATATTGGTGCTATTCCTTTCTACTTATTCATTGACCGGTCGATTACAAATACAACAAAGTTTTGTGATTTAGAAGCTCAGTTGGCATAATAAACTACATTTTTCATGTTGTTTATGTATCTCTGATAGAACATCAATCAGACTCACCTAAAATTGCGTGCAAATGGCTTGCGAAAACGTAAAAGGTTAAACAGGACCTAGTGGAAAGGTTTAAGGAAACCTGGAAAGCAAAAAGAAACAATTTTTAGTTCCTAAATGTGACGAAAGCACTTTTCAAGGCACTTGATGTTCTGCTCAAAAACACGATCTTGGTGATAAAGATCGATGTAGCTTGGAGATCATTGAGAAGGAGGTGTATTGTTAACTACTTATCAAACACCTTGCAGGTTTGAAGCAACGAGCTCGAGTACCGGAATTAGATCCAGTTAAATTTTAGGTCTTCGACTACTTACTTATGACTACTTACTTACGTCAGATAACAGTTTTTATTATATGACTGACTGATTTCGCGTGCTGTGATTGGTCAATTCCAGGTCCGTAAAATGCCGTACGGAGCGCTAGCTCTCGATCACCTTTTCAAAACCGGAATAATCAACAAAGTCATATAATAAACATCTTATTAGCCTTGTTTGCTCGGTCCGTAGGGTAAGTTATGGATCCTTGTTTTTTCCTTCCTTGTTTTCATGGCCCTCGCGCTTCGCGCTTGGGCCATAAAAGAAAGGAAAAAACTCGGTCCATAACTTGCCGTACGGACCTCGCACTCGGCAAATAAGAAGTATTTAAACAGGTGCAAGATATAAAATAATCAAAGGTGAAAAAGTGTTTTTGATAAGAGTGGTCTTATGCTGACATGTGTTTTGTTGTAAGATTTCTAGCAACGTGAGAGCATGAAAACGACAAAACAAAACAAAAGTACGAAAACCACAAGTACTATAAAGTAACTGTTCTTCAGAATCTTTACCACTAAATCTCATTTATCGAGGGTAAAGTTACAAAGCAAAGTATCTGAAGGGAAGTAACCGGCATCGCTTCGAATTAGCGGGGTTTAGAGTTATTGGGGTTAAAATTACAGTCAATACATGAGGCAAATCCAAGGGAAATTAGTTTTGTTTCGTGTTAGCGGGAATTCGAGTTACCGAGGGTTCGAGTTATCGGGGTTCAACTGTAGAAATAGAAACAACAATCACCTAAACTTTAACATCGCACTGCACTTCCTTCTCGGCTTTGCTACAATAGAAACCTACAATAGTCTAAAATATGTAGAAGGACCTTGCGTACAGAACAGACAATTCATTAGTGTAGCTAGAATATTATTATTAGTGCTGTTTAATTTTGCTTGTTAATTACATCGTCTCTAAAGTTAGCTCTGCCTTAAATCTAAGCTGTATGATAGATTTACTGGATAGATTAGTTCCGAAAAATTCAAACTGAGAGAACTATTAATTATTGTAGACTGCTGTATTTTATTGTAAAAATTGCTTCATCGTTTTAGTGTGTATAGACTTGTAAAAACACATAGAAACTTTTTTACCATTGTATGCTTTAATTGTGTATTTCACCTTTGCGTTGTCTAAGTAAATTGAGAAAAAAAGTAGATACTATAAGCTGATAGTTTACTAGAGAAACAGTATCAATGATGAAGACTGCTGTTATTTAAAAAAATTTGAAAATTTTAGGTCAGGTTTTGAACTACATAAAATATTAACGACTAAAAGTCAAAACAACAGTAGTGACAAAAAGATTGTGAACCGCTAAAGGCAGACCTAATCTTATAGTTATGAACAAAAACGGTTGATGAATAAACAACACGGAAGACGTCATGGTGTTTCTCCTGGCTTGACTTCTATTGTTTCAATAATCTTATGATGCTATGAATATTTACACTTGAAAGAAGCTGGTAACAAACACTTTTTTAGACTCCTTTTGTCTTTGTTTTAGAAAATAAAGAAAAACAACTGAAACTGAATGACGTACTAAGAATCTAAACGTCAACCAAGGATAGTAAGCAAGAAAATTTCTTTCTTTACTAGTATTGACGTTTAAATATTGAGGATATTGAACTTTTAGCCATTACGTGTTCTTGTCTAGTCTGGTCGCGAAATCTCAAAAGCATTTAACCCATAAAGCAAAATCACATAAACGACCGAGACTTGTAAGTTTTCAAAAAATGAGCCTTGACTTATTTTTATTCTTTTGACATTGTAAAAACAGATTTCCAACACAACACTGATGCTAGTTTTTTTCAAGAAGAAGAATTAAGGTTCCAGTGTTATATTTGAAAAGTTCTATACTTTTATTATAAAGTTTTCGTCATGCAGCTTCCTCTTGAGCGCTCAATCAGCAATGAACATAAGCCCCTTTATATCTAAAATAACCCATGACAGCATTGTTTGAATGACCTTATCGCTACTTGAGCACTACATTTCAAAAAATAATCCTACAGTTAATAAAACAGAAACACATATACCTCACATTCATTACGAAAAGTTAAAGCTCAAACTAACTTCAATACCGTGTACTTATACACTGGTAACCATTTTGAATTGTTTCAATTATTGTTAATCCAAAACCAGCAACTAAAATAGCTGCAAGCCGAGTGAATGCATACCCTGTGTATGTTCACAAACACTTATTATAAGGTTTTTGTCAGCTTCAACATAACTTTAACCAATTTCAATGCTGCAACTGTTCAAACCATAATGATCGACCAAAGCAAAGAAAAAATATTCTACATGAAGCTAGAAGAAAGCCAACTCATGACAACAGAGAAATTAAGATCTGTTATGTGACTGCATTTCTCAATTAGTGAAACTACAAAAGTTTCATCAAACATGTAGAGAAGTTTTTTAAAAACTATTTTGACCATGTCTCCACCTGGTTACAAACCAAACAATATCAAGTAGAAAATAGTTTTAGAAAAAGATGATCTAAATTCTATAATCTCTTACCACAGCAATGGTCATGTTAAACGACTGACACGAATGAAGAAGTACACCGAGAAATCCACCGAAAAATTTACAGCCGTCCTTAAACTGATGGCTTTTGTTAGTTTGTTCTCCTCATTTATAGCACAAGTATTCTTCAAGTATTTGTGTTCTTCATTGAACCAGCCAACCAAAGAGAACGTTTTGATACAAACTTTTGCTAGAGAGTTGAGAAGCAACTTTTGTTATTTTCACAGTGAGGTTTCTGTTGTGCACCGAACTCTAAGCAAAATAAATATTAGCCGAATTCATAAATCAGTAAAGCGGGAACTTATTGTCACCAAATCAGCTGGATACTTATATCTTACATTCGCGCAGCACAAAAAATGAATTCCCGTTTAAGTAAAATGTGATTATATACACCGAATTTGTAAGCAATAGCAAAACATTTTCCTTGGCTATTTCAAGCAGTACAGGAGGAATTGTTTGCCCTAAGACATCTAAACTCTATTCTTACCAGTTTCTTCTTTTCAACTTTGTTTTCTTCAATTTATTTCATAGAAAACACACAAAATAAGTATAAAATATAAAAATTGTTTTAAGACTGATGGTTAAACAAGAAAATGTTGTACAACTGTGGTTATGTACTTCATTATCTATGTTTTACCTTTGTTACCATATTGGCAATACTCGCTCAAATCGAAACAATTTGCGAAGCGTGAGAAGGCTGAATACAGATCATGAGTAGCCTCTGGCTACAACCTCTCTTCCATGCTAAGATTTGATGCAGTATTTGAGCCTAGTCTCTGATAGGCCAATCGCTATCACAAGAGCCAACCTGTTTTTCTGCGAACTAAAACTTGACTCCAAAGATGTATTTTCAAAAAAAACAAAACAAAAAAAGACTAGTCTATGATAGGCCGAACCCTATCACATGAGCAAACTGGTTCTTCTGCCTGCCGAAACCTGACTCCAAACTAGTATATTCTCAAAAAAAGCGTGCACAGCTCGAGCGAAGACATGATAAATATCATTGAAGCAATCTGTTTTTGCTGTTGCACTGGAAGAGTTTTAAGAGTTCGAAAGCTTGAACAAACTGCAGCAGAAGGCTTTAAGTGCGTGCATCCATAGCATGGAAAGATGTATCTGTTGAATACTCCCAAAAAGATTTGGCAAGTCGCTGACTGATACAATCATAGCTGTCTATCATAGACGACAATGGCTGTTTCATTTGGGATCAGATACCTCTACGCAAATCTATCTTTAGCCTTCCGCTGCCAGGAACTTCTGCGCAAGTCAGCGGTTTCCACTATTTGGCCGCGTGTGAACTGGAACCGTGTGTGTGGTCTGGCGGGTTGACCATCTTGTTTTGTGATTGTTGTTCTGTGACTTTGCGCCCTCTTTTAGCCCCATTAAAAGAGACATTCGCCTTGGCATTCAGTGTGTTGTTATTTCTCAACTGGCACTGTCTATATCCAGCTTCTTCCATGGACTGATCATGATATCATGCCACGAGGGACCGACATGTTGTATTCAAAGACAACTCATAGTGGCAGCGCTTCACTCTTGTCTTACTGCCGTACTAGTAATGGCTGACCTGCTCTAGATCTCTCTATTTATGATTGACTATAGACTGACAATATCTTGGTTTAAGATTACTGTTCAGTTTGACACCGAAGGAAATGGTCAAAATAAGAATGTTAGCCATATGGATAGATCAAAGGTAAAGCTTTAAAATCGCGAAAAAATATTGTGATATCTCATACACATGTACAGAGCGAGATTTTGAAACAGAAAAAACTTCACCGGTAGTGGGATTGAGGAACTCCAAAACTTTTAAATTTTTTGTCTGGAGACGCCTGTCTTTATGTCAAAACTATGAAACACTCGAAGTTTCTACTCGGGCAATATTTTTTGTCCACTGTTTTGGAATTTGGCAATTTATAGCTAAATAAGTGAAGTTCGAAACGTGTTAACGTTTTGTTGAAACTCTCAAAAACTTCTTAAGTTATCACAATGAATTTCTGTCGCTTTCGATTACGAAAGTGCTCTTTCAGGGTTTTGGCTGTAAAATACAAACAATTAAAGCGGGCCTCCAAAAAGCGGTTCGGACTGCAATTAGTGTCAAATATAAAAAAACTAGTAAGTTGTGTCATCAAACGCAACACGGTCCGACTTGGAACCCAAGAAGGAGAAAACAAAGTTTGAAAAACAAGGCGTTCGTTCTCTTTATTTATTTGAAATAACCAAACAAAAGTTTTTAAACTTTTGTTTTAACAGTTATCACGATTAATTCCTGCATGCCGCTTTCTCTTGCGAAAGTGCCTTTACAGCGTTTTGGCTGTAAAATACAAACAAAGCGGTCTTCCCAAAAACGCTGACACGGTTCAGTTTGGAAAGCAAATAGCTAGTGTCAAATAATAAAATGTAGTGAGTTTGTGTCTTCAAATGGAACACGGTCCAACTTGGAACCCAAGAGGGAGAAAACAAAGGTCGAAAAACAAGGCGTACGTTTGTGTTCTTTTTATTTATTTGAAACTACCAAACAACAAATAAACGGCAATTTAGAGAGTTTACAAGTAATAAGCTTTTCAGCGATAAATAGGTTTATAGGGTTACGTCACGAAATAAGAGAGATATGCTTCAATAACCGAAAACATGGCCTCTTAAACCTGAACAATAACCTTAAACTTGGGAAGCTCCTTGTTCAATACTTTTAAGCACTTTTCGAATTTTCCGGCAGATATTAGACAAGCCCTTCCTATCCCAACTTCCTTTCTCCTCATTTCTTCGTGGGGTATGAATTGAAAGGCCTCTGCTAGCAGGGTAATATTGGCAGGAGATGCCGGGAAAGTCTTAACGACCAGACCCGGACATCTACCCTCTATACAGAAGTACTTTCTGGAAGTCAGCGTACCTTCTGATTCCTTGTATCACAAAACTTTACCCAATTGTGGACCACGGACCGCGGACCAACTTGTTTTTTTTTTGCTGTGGACGAATAAGTTTCTCGATAGTTTTTTTTGTAGTCTTAAAAATAATAATAAATACCTTTAAGCTAATCACGCTTTTTTAATCCATTTACGATATGGTATGCCTGAACACTTGAATGTAATAACGACAATGAATAGAAATATGTTTTGGTGTATTTTAGAATCAAAATTTCCGAGTGAAAAACAACCATCCTCCTGACTGTCAAACTTCTGTAAAAAGGACGTTAAACATTTTCCCATTTACTTGGCTCAATTGTTTAAAGTAATTCATCATGATCATTTATCAGCGATTTAAATAATTAAAATACCAAATTTCACAAAATATGGGGTCGAAACAGCGTTACCATGCCAACAAGTGATACCACTGAGGCTGAAAGTGGTGTCAGTATTTTGTTTTCGGGTAAATTGTGACAGTCATCGGAATTGGTGGTATTATAGCGGATATCAAGAAAGTTGTCGGTTTAATATCAGCGCGGGAACTTCCCCTCCCCTTTCAACACTCTGCGATGTAAGTAAGGTAAGTAGTATGAGATTTGCCTATTTAAAAGCTATAAGTTACCACTTCAAATAACAACATCATGCAACAGTGGTTAGCTTGATGTAGACATAGTTGATAGTGCGGACTGGTTAGAAAACTTAACAGTTTCTTTGTTCAATAATTTAGCTTTCAATTTCTTTTTTTCGTTGGCTTTAACCCTTAAACAGACAGGGGGGTTCGTTGACACTCGTCGGTTTTTTGGTCCTAAACTTTTGCCCCTTGACCAATTGCCAAACGCTTTTGCGTAACTGTTCCTCAATAATGACCACATATCTTGACACTAATTAAGTGACGTCACCATTAATAACGTCATCATACTAATTGCCCTAAATAAAAAAAACTGCTGTCAGACCTTCGATTTTTGGAATAAAGATGATTAAAAACTCTTAGTTATTCATATTTTTCCTTTTTTCGTTGTTTTGGCACATAAAATGTTGTTTTCTAGCTATTACTGATAAAATTTCTTACTTTTAAGCAAAACCTCAAAAATTGAAAATCCAAGATGGCGGCCACCTTGGATTTTTGTATTTGTTACCATGACAACAGCAGCCGATTAAGCGATGATTGTTACTATGCAAATGAATAAGTGGGTCATACACTAACTGCATGCCAAATGGCATGTGTACATTTTTAACTGTTTCAAAAATCTTTGGGAGGGGGCTCAACGAACCCCCCCCCTCTCCCCCCCTCTGATCCTTGCCTGTATATGGGTTGGGTGGCAAAATAGCCTGTCTGTTTAAGGGTTAACTCTGCACAAAACACAAAAGGTTTTGATATGCATATTAGCAACTAACCAGTAAAAGCATTTGGGCTAGCACATTGAACAGAACAATATGCTGGCTCATGGTTTGCTCAACATGAAACAAAGCAGCTTCATTTACTGCTTTTAAAAAGTGTTGAGCTTCCTAACCAGTTCACTCTATCAACCATGATAAAAATCACTAAGTTTTGTTCCTTCTGTATACTTGTAGTTGTTTCTATAGAAACAAAACAATAAATTAGAAGTTAGTTTTTATTTTGCGTAGTGACAAGGAAGCTGCTTATCACATAACAGAACTGTGAAACCGGTAGTCTATAATAGCCTTAGACAAAGGTAGCAACTTTTCAAAGACGAACAAATGAAGTTGGGTTCTCCCCACAGAAGATAAATAAACATATCGATATTGAAAGAAATATTTTAAACGTTTGTTACTAAAAGAACAAGCAGTTTACCACAAAGTGCAAAAACATGACGCAAAGCATTTGTGAACTAGCAAAGAATATTGTCGTGGAGTTCGCATTTTTAAGTACCAACAATTTTAGGAAACAGGAAAAACAATTGAACCAGTGTAGAAATGACCGATGAATAACAAATGTTCCTGTTTGATCAAAGACAGGCGGGTACAAAGAAAAATTGAGGAGGTGACAGAGACGCAACCACAAACACTGAAACTTGATTCGAGAAGGCGACTTCTTTATATCACGTTTACTTCCGCTCAATTGAATCCAACCACTGAAAAAGTGAACGCGCAAGTACAATTATCACAGTCAGAGTACGTGAACTCCTATACGCGATATTGCGTATTAAAGCTATGAAATCAACGCTGATCTCTTCAGCTAAACTTGTTTTCCGAGAATGAAAGCTCACGCAATGCCACACCGACAGATGAAAGGTTCAAACTAATGGAACGCAAGAAGTTTAACCAAACACGCCTCTTAGTTATAATGATATGCCATCAAAAATAGAAACAACTAGATTGGACACCATGCACTGGGGAGAGAACAAAAAACTTACACGCAATACAAGGTCCGGGTGATCTTAAAAAGGTCTTCAACAATAACATCCGGTGACGGAGTTTCGTTCTACAATATAGTGACCAAAAAAAGAACTTGAGATTTCACTGACGTTAACTTGAAATATGCTATTTACAAGATAAAACCTGTTTTCACGTAATGGCATAGCAACTTTTGGGGCGTATTCGGGACCCTTAGAAAGCAATTTTCAAACTGGAAACTTGATCAGTTTCAGTGATGCGTGAGTAATTGTATAAAAGGGATGGATCGCTGTTATTGCTGTTATTATAATTTTTCTTCTTCAACTACATCAGTGTTCTCTGTGCGAACGTTAGGGAGATAACTTTGCTTTCCAGTAACCTACACACCGTGGGTCTGCAATGTTTGAAACACAACCAACGTGGATGAGACAAAACCAAAACCCTGTATGCAGCACACAAGATATCGCATTGCGAAGTACTAACAAGAGTGGCGCTATAGGTATCGTAAATGTACCATCGTGGCCACTGAACTGTTCAAACGGGCAAACAGCCCCTAACCTTCAAAGCCGTTCACCTTTTTTGGACTATTATTCAGGAATGAGCAACTGGCCAAACAGTCAATTATTAACTACAAACGTCAGTTCAAGCGCAAGTCATCTTCAGCACCCGGTAGCCAGTTCTCAAGTTCTCGTGAAATGTCCAAGCTCGGAAAAAGACTCGCAATTCTATGGCTGTAGTGGTGGTAACACGAAAAGCGTTCTAAATCTCAGTTGCGTGTTCGGCAAAGAGCCAGCGATCGAAGATACACAGAATTCAACGATGTTACCGCAAGATTACGAGACACTGGTTGAAACAAAAATTCTTTGCACAAACCAAGCTTCAAAGTCTGAAAATAACACTTTTCTTAAGAAAAAACGAAAACGAAAAACCGTAGCAAAGGTGAAAGACGAAAAATATTGGGAGCGACGGCAAAGGAACAATCTTGCAGCAAAGAAATCGCGCGACGCAAAGCGAGAGAAAGAACAGAGCACAGAAATGAGACTGAGTTGTCTGGAGATTGAAAATAGAAGACTTCGTTTAGAAGTGAGCTGTTTACTGGAACAAAATAAGAACTTTAAACAAATTATTGGCTTAATTTGAGTTGCTTTAAGGCCGTATTCTATTTGTCAGGCATAATAAAAAAATGCATTGGAGGAGGCAGTTTCCATTTGAAGATACTCAAAACTGCCTCTGCGACATTATTAGTAGAAAAGCTAGGATACGCATGGAATCTAAACAGATTAACAGACGAGCTTTCAATCTGATTGCTGATATTTCAATAACTGATCTTTTCCGATTTTTGTATCATCATATCGATGAACCTGGACTTTTCAGAAGGTGGAGAAACTGAAGTACAATGAAAAAGGTCAAAAACAAATAAATCAACAATTGATATTTTTATTTAAAAAGTGACTGGATCTTAGCAGTGCTAGTAGATGCTCCCTGTTGTCTATCTTCTAAGCAGACCGGTTATGTTTTATTAACGCCGGTGCCATACCTGTAAAACTGGCTTCATAGTAAAACGTATGTGTCTGACCGCTCCACATCAAATAAAGTGACACATTGTACTAGTTTACAACAACGTTCTTTTCTTAGTAGCTATATATAGTACTTACTGACACAAGAAAAACAAACTATCCATGGCAGTTTTTGACTACAAAGCTTACCGGTCGAAGATCATGATGAATGATCAATATAACCAAAAAGTAACCACTAGCTAATTTATATTATCAAGATGAAACAAGACATCTTTCACACTTTAAGTGGCGTAGATGGGAAACAATTCAAGGCTGGTAGGTTCCACTATGTCTAGTCGTTATACACCTTGTTTCTCCCTTTCCCCCGCCCACTCCATTGTATGAGCTGCTGTATATTAAGGTTATTAATGCAGTTTGATGACTCCCGAAGGGTGTGGGGGAAGGAAAAAAACGGGGAAGCAAGGATCATTGTGTTAGACTTAGAGAAACCCTTCACTAAATACTGATTGGAACTATTTCCCGTCGTTTTAGCTTGATAATAGAATAGAGGCTTGTAAACGGTGATTTGTGAAATTCTCTTTATAAAAAACAAAAATCAAGACTCCACATTCTCTACTTTCTTATAAGCTGACGTTTGGGTGTTAAAATTTTTCTATTTGTGCAAAATATTAAAAAAAAACTGCCGGGAACTTTCATTTACTGTTGGGTCTTTCAAAGACCTTATACAAAGATTTAAAGTCGCCGAAGCTAATTTCCCTTTCGTAAACGGTCGTTGCCATTGGAACAGTCGTCGCCATTTCCAGCAACAGTCGATGCCGTTTGTAATATATATACAGTAAAAATAATGTGAACAGCATTTGCGTTCACGGGTTCGACACATGGTAATTCTTTTTTTTATTTTTTAGCTTTTGATTTCTTTTTTTCTTTTTAGTTTCCTCTTTTAGAACTAGTGTTGGTTTGGATTAGGGTCAGGCCAGGGTTAGTATTAGTTGTTTTTGATATTCTGTTGTCAAGACGTTGTCATCTTCATGAAAACGACAAAAGACTATTGTTCGACATGTTCAAAATGGCAACGACTGTTCCAAATGGCAACGACCGTTTACGAAAGGGAAAACTGCGTCGCCGAACAAACTGAAGACAAAAAATACCTCTTCTGAACATTAGACAGCAAATATTATGCAATGCTTGTTCAAATACATGAAGCACAGTGTAGAGAGTATTCAAATTAATTAGGGCCGCTCAAAGGAACATCACGACTATCCTTGAGCCAACCAAACAACTCAGCAGCAAGATTAAAATTCATGAATATATTTTCCAAAACCTCTCACAAAGTTATCATGTTATTGAAAGAAACTTATGCCTTAGTAATTACTCCAATACCGAAGGAAATCAAGAACTAATACAGATGGTGTAATTAAATGAACATGGCTGGTCGTCAATAGGAGAAGTCAAAACAAAGATTTGGCTGCCTGTAATATTATCTAGAGCTTTCAAAATCTCATTGTGTGACGACTGTGTAACAAGCGAGTACTTGTAGCTCACATTTTAGTTACGTCACTCTTAGCCTGTAGCTACAATTCCGGCTGCTACCGACAATGCATATGCACCGGGACTACACACAAAACATAAACATGCGATTACAATATTTTAAAGAGCTGTAAGCTAGGCTCAACTAAGTTTAGACAAGTAATTTGACAAGTAGGAGCTAATGCGGATATCCAGCAGTTCGGAAGGCTGAGACTATATTGTTGTAATGAAAATGCACTAAATAGGTAGTCCTTGCTACAGTCTCCTCTATATCTGACATTCTTGTTTAGCACCATTTGACCTTTAGTAATGCACAGTGTCATAAGCCATTGACTGTTAAATCACACAGCAAGTCATTTAGTAAGTGTATTTGCAATTTAGCTCAAAAGGAAAGATTTGAATGTCACCAAGATTATCTGTATTTGCTCGACGGGACTTCCAAGTGGCCACTTACAACAAAATGGTGGAAGTTGTGTTTCAAAACTGCCTAAAATAAAAAAAAAAATGTTGTGCAGTGTTCTAGTTCAAAGAATTGCCTAACAGCACAAGATATACGTGAACTATTAAGCTTTCCGTGAAAGCATAGAAACTAAATACTTTAAAACTTTCTGAGAGAATGGTTAACAGTCGAGTATATACAAATATAAGCCAGTTGTCTGCACATCAATGGGTTTCAAGGTGCAGTTCTTGAAGACATTCACCAAAACTACAACTGTATCTGAACATGTTTTTCCAAGGGCTATCATCTGAAAACTTTACTCGCCCAAATTTGGAGGCTTAACCTACTCCACCTTAGGGGGGGGGGGCGGAAAGTGCCCGCGCCGAATTCAATTTTCCAGAACTTCCTTAATATTAAAGTAACACCAACCAAATTTGGCCACTTTTACTAAAATTTATTGGAGAACAAGATTCTGGAAAAATTTTGCCTCAAGGGTATCATATGTTGCCACATATGTTGCCATGGCAACACCGTTTTTGACACAATGTTTTTCAATTTTTGACTTTTTCAGTAATTTTCTCCATTAATTCACAAAATCTTTGAAACAAGTGCTAACATTTAGTCTCAAATACAATTAATCGATATTCCCTGTACAATAATTTATATTACACGTGACCTGTGACGTCATAGGTATTGTGTAATACCATTTTATGAAATCAAAGATGGCGGCCGTCTACTTTGCACTTTGTCAAAATTGAAAGCTTTTCTCGGTCAATTTGTATTTGAAAACGTTGAAAACAGAATAAAAACAATTTTAGTTACACTAATAGCGTTAAAAAATAGGAGTTTGACTAAAACTTGAAAGCTATAGTTTAAAAGCTAATGTAAGGTTGGAACATCAAACTTTCGCTGAAAAAATCTCTGTTTGTATTACTCAATTTCCTTAAAATACTGTTATTTATATTAAAAAGGAAGCTTAATTACATTTTGTACCGTTTATTTGTCGATTTTTCAAGTCAGAATCGTCTCTAAACTTTTCTATTTTGATTAGGAAATTTTGGTAAATATCGAAAATTTTGGCAGTTATGACGTAATGATGACGTCACAAACAAATTAATATAAACCAAATTAATTAGTTTTAAACACCGTACAATTAATCACTAAATAAATAATGTTTGAAACTGATCCGTATGTAAGAATCCGTTGCTTTTATGTTTGTTTTTCATTTTTAGTGATGTATGTTAGAGAATTTTTAGTCGATATCTAGTTAATAGGAGAGCATAACCTCAAGGCCGTGATTAGAAAGTTTAGCAAACCCTTTATTATAATTAAAGGCCATTCTTCTTCCCGTCATGATTTTTTTTGACAACTTGCAACAGGTCAATATATAAAAGGGCAATTAATCTAGTTCATAATATGTGTCAAACTCGTTGGTAACATGTTCATAGCGTAAGCATTCCATTTCGATATCCGGCCCCTTTTAGATACGGCCTTATATGCATCGGGAAGTACCTATAGTACTGCAATTAACCAGTTTTTTCGTCACTAAAAAAGCAATTCGCATTTTTCTTAATACAGTGCGCTCGGATCTCTCAGTACGTTTGTTACCACAGCCAAAACAAAAACCAAAGTTTTAAGCTCGTAACTTATTTTGTTAGAGTTACACTATTTTTCCTTGATTGCAACTACAACATGGTGTTTGTTGGTCCTCTCGTTCTTAGGTTTGACCATAGTTCATATAGCCGACTGGTTATGAAACCATTGTTATAGGTCTTTGTTCGCCGTTTTCTTTTGTTTACTAGTGTAGGTGCACAAAATACAAAAGGTTTTGAAATGCAAATCAACAAGTAGCCAGTCAAAAAATTCTGACTAACACCTCAAACAAAGAATGTGCACCCTCACGGTTGAGTCACCCTCTACTCTGAGAACGAAAGATCCCATTGGATAAAAACACAATATAAATAACCAAAACCTTTAGCCTAAAACCGACCAACCGTAAAGAAACACACAATAGCTTATTGTTAAAAAGTGTAAGTTATTGTTAGTGTTTTTTTTTTGACCAATGGAATACTTCGTTCTCAGAGTAGAGCCTTACTGTCACGGTTCGTTCAACCTACAACAAAGCATCTTTGTACACTCTTTGATAGTTTCCCTTTGAAGTTTGCCGGCTTTCATAACCAGTCGGCTATATTAACTATGGTTTGACAGTTCATAGATCTTTGATTTTTTTCAAGTTCCCTTTATTTCATGCCGCTGCTTGTGCTATGTAAAATACATTTTCGTTGTACTAGGCTATCTGTATTATAGTTAAGCTACTTATAAATGAGTTGGATATCTGTTTGTGATTTATACTTGTCGTTGTCACTTCTCGATACCATTTTCGCCTTGTTGTTCCGTAGATAAGTCAGTGTTATGCAATATTTAACGTTTGCATTACATAACCGGCCCGCTTGTGCCACGTGGCGAGCACACGTGAAACAATGAATTTTGCCCGTAGCTACTACAAACAAAACAATGAAATAATGCAAAGACCCCATAGATGTAAATTGAAGCGGTTACACCGTTTTTTAAACAATCTTGAAATTAACAATACAGCGCCATGGTTAAGGTAGCACAATGTATGTCAGGACTATGTTGTTAGGAATGCTAGAAGTTTTCGAGCTGACGTAACACAGGTTTAATAACTCGGACAGCTCTTGTATGAGTCAAATTAGTCATTACTAAATCAGTCAATAAAATTAAAAATTTTCAATTGTTACAGTTTGGGGTTAGAGTTGGGGTTTGGAAACACAACTGCAAAGTGACTTTTCTTCATGACTCAGCAACTCACTATGATTAAGGTGTAGGCTGAGACTGGACACCGATACAAAGGTTTTGATGCCCAATAAATGCTGACTCAAACAATCAAGCGTCTGTACAACAGCCCGAATAGACGCAACATGTCCATATCTAGCTAAGGACCTATTTAGCCCCATACGTTAATTCAAGTAGTCAACACATACCTCGTTCTATAAGACTAACCTTTTTTCATTAAGTTATTCATAGAGGTGAAACAATGATTTGTTTTTGTGTTATTGTTATTGTTGTTGAAGCATCTAGACAAAAATTGTTTCCGTATCTGATTTACTGCGGCAAACGCGGTGTCTATGTTGAATCAGCGCGTTGTAGTTTGCCCAAGATTTGGTGTTTTAAATGTCGGCAAAAGTGTGAAGTGCTGGAATCCTAAAGCTTCCAGATTGTACTCCTTTTATAGCACTTCCCTTGTGTCTTTGACAAAGAGAAAACGATCAACTGTGATCAATTTACAAAGACTAGGTCAATAGTTTACATTGGCACTGATCATTATGAACAAGAGAAGGTTTAAACCTTAAAAAACTCGTAAAGCCGTGATATCAGTAGAGTTTTCGACAAAAACAAGTGGAACAGAACGGAAACGGTAAGAACTACACCCACACAACATCTGATGTTCCGCTTTTGATCATTTGTTCTCGTGCCGTTCGCTACAGCTGTACAAGTTAATTTCAAGCCTGGATGCTTTAACAGCCAGTATATATAACAAGTGATATTTTATAAACAGCGCAACAACATGCGGCATCCGCTTCGCGCTGCCATTGGCTCTAATCATATAATGCAGAACACAATATTCGACAAATTTGGTCATAAAAACATCTGCATACAAACCGACTTGACTTTTGATAGAAGAAAGAGTCTTTCTGTGACTTGTAATTGCCCTTACAGAATTAGTTAAATCACTACTGTTACGTCAAAATGCCACTAAATTGCAAAAACACAAACCGCCCAATACTCACGTATGTTTTTTTCAGATACGTCAATACATTGTTTGCGATCAATTATTGTAAGGTGTTCGTGTTCCTATGCTACCGAGAAATTATATTTACGATATTGGCTTTCAATAGAACCAAGTCCCACCGATCAGGTTCAAGGAACGGAAAGAAAGGAAGTTGGTTCTTGTGTGTAAATATTAGACAGGAACCAAGTTTGAAGTCAAAAAATGTATTAAAAAAGTGAAAAACGTCATACACAAAGTATTCTGATTTGGAATGACGAATGACTTATCCAATAAAGTACTTATTCAAAGGGTATCGCACGAGAGGATATGAGTTCATTGTCGACACCGGTAGTCCCCAGACAATATCTAAACGATTTTATAGTTAAAAGAAAAAGTTCTTCCTTCTATTTTCACCTATGTTGCATCGGTCGGAACGTTAACTGAAACCAGAGGTACTATCTGCAGTCGGTACCTTTAGTTTCGAAGACAATGACTGAAACTCATTCAACCTGGGTTCAACAAGATGATAACCCTTTACCTGGTACGAAATATACTTACTTAACGCAAAACTCTCTGTGCGAGAGACTTGGAAACACTACAGAGACAAGCAAATACATGGCAAGTAGTTTTCCTAATGATAAACGTTCTTTAAACTGTCAAGGCCAAGTTGCAGAGAAAGGGCAAAGCAACAGTTTGGAGAACAAAGGGTTATGTTCAACCAACTCGAGGTGGAAAACACTTTGTCTTAGACCGTCAGCATTTCAACCAGTCTTGTCTACATCTTTGCGAATGCCAGCTGACACATGCTCGAGCAGCCATCACATGTCAGTTGTGTCTCAAAAGATAGATCACAACCTTTTCGTAGATAATTTAAACATTCCAAGTATGCTGGAGACAAACGTATCGACCAAAACAACACAGGATTTCTCTTCTTGGAAAGATGTCCAGGAGTTAATAGACGCAGGTATACCTTGTCAAAACCAAGACTCGGACATCAATAAAGGAAAGTGTCCTTTAGAGAAAAAGAAGCGAAAGAAGAAAACATCAGTTGAGGTGAAAGATCAAAAGTACTGGGAACGGCGTAAAAAGAATAACCTGGCCGCTAAGAGATCGCGTGATGCAAAACGGGACAAAGAATCAACTAAACAGAAACGAGCAATGCTTCTACAGATTGAAAACACCCAACTTCAGTTAGAACTAAGCTGGCTACGAGAACAAAATAAAAACTTTAAACAGATTTTGGGTGTTTTTTCACCTTAGTTATTTAATTTGTATACATGCACTTGTTACAAACAGTGTGATAGATCCATTTGACACACGAATTCTGTTTTCACTTTACAATGTTTTCAGTTGACGGAAAAACGTTTTTAAATAACTATAATGGAAAGAAAGTTTATAACTAAAGGACTTACACTAAGGTTGCCGGACAGAGGATCATAACTACATGGGTAAAACAGAACTGTGCAAAAATATATTTTTTAACGAATGAGATTAAGGTTAAACTAAGGGACAAGTTTCAATCCAATCTCTCAGTTTCTTTCCACTTCATGATAAATTCGAAGAGGGAAGTTATTTTAACCTGTTGTTTTTCATATACTGCAACTCTTGTACAAGTTTTTACGTAGTTTTAACTTTAAGGTTACCACTACAGTGTTGTAAGAAAGGAGCGGACAGAACAAAATGTTTTTTCTCTGCAATAATTTTTTTAATTTCACTTATCGATAGAGAGGAACTATAAAATACTTGCAGTTAGTATCCGACTTTCTTTAAATATTTAAATATAAAATTCTCAATAAAATATACGCAAGCAAACTGTCCAGAGGTTTTGAATATTTGAAATGCAAAAATATTGATTTAACAAGACTTAAATTGTTGATCTGCACTAACCTATCATCTCATACTCCCAAAAAATACCTAACAGTTTTACGTTTTTCTAACGTGCATCAGGCGTAACGAAATACAACAGCGTTGAAGAAAAGTTTACTTTCTTTGTTATTGTACGTCATTCTTCAGGATATAGTTTTTATGTGACAGACTAAACAAATGTATACTGATACATCTATACTGCCGTCAAATGAAAATGCGACACCTTTCCCGAATCCAGGTACGTCTTCCTGTTTGCAATAGTTTGCTTTGTTTCGTACACAGTTGTTTTATAAGAAACACAAAAAAATATTTCAGAATATTTCTGTCCTCATAGTTCTTTTATTATTGAAAAAAGTTGTAGCTGAGCATCATGCATTAGTAAAGTTGTCCTATTGTTGTAATATTATATACGGTAAAAGAGTTTGACAATTCTGTGAAAGCCATGTGAATAAAGCTGCATCCTACCTAACCATCACGTAACTAAATTGTATAAGACCAAGCAAAATATTTTCTTAGATTTATTGTAAAACTAGAATGGTACCACGGAGGAAAGCGAGGGAGAAAGAAGTAAGCACTCGCACTAAAAATGAAAGAAAAATATTCACAACAAAACCTATTAACTAAATATAGTTTCCGATAAACAAATCTAATTAGCTGGTAAACCGAGACCACATTCGGAAACCGTTGTGCAGGTGTCTTTGTTTCACAAGGCGATCACATATTCCACGGATGCAATGTCCGTAATCAGCCACGCTTGTCCTGTTGGCGTAGATAGAGAAGAATAAAGTACAACAAACGTGAAAAAGCAGATTAAATGCAGAGCTTGTAAAAGATCTTTAAAGTCTGCGATCAGGAAAGACAGGGGACCCCATAGGCGTGAGATACTGTGCAAACAAAGGTAAAAAAAGCTAGTTTTCAAGTTATTTTCCGCAGGACAACCGGCGCGATTATTTTTTCAGTTATCAGTTTGTGGAACGATATAGAAATTCTAAAATTGCTAAAATCAGCTGGTGAGTTGTGCATTGCAAAACAGAGGAGCAAATTAACCTTCAACTTGATCAACATGAAGCATATCCAGCAGACAGAGGACATAGGTTAATAGCCCATCTTGAACGTAGTGACTGTGCTACATGCCCCCCCCCCCCTTACCCGATACTACCCTCAAGTAACTGTACGGATAGGTTTTGTCTCTGATTGAACTTGGTGACTGATTGAGTTCATTTTGTTTTCAAACACAAGCATTTCTAATTCTGATCTTTTTTGACTACGTAAATATCTTTGAGACTTCTATAAAACGCTAGTAATTTCAAATGCTTCTTTTTTGCCAGAATCCGTGAAAGTATGAGCGTTAATATATCGACATATTAAAACGCCAATACAAGCACCGAACATAAAAATAGTCAGTATAATTGCTAGCGATCAGTTTCGTTCTGACTGTCATGTTAATGATCTTGCATGTGTTTTGGTGTTTTGTTGGTTAACACAATCAGTATTCCGTGAGAACATTTCACAAAGATCAATCTAAGTTTTGGCAATCTGATGTTTCATTTTTTATTTAATCTGCGTGATAAAGAGAAAACCATTTAACAAATATGATGCACTTCACACATATCTAATTAAAAATTGGTGAATTTTCCGTTTGCACTACTTGCTTTGATAGTTGATTTTTCTGGAGTTGCTTCGAAAGAAGGTAAACTCACGCGCCGAAGCTTGCAGTTTCAGTTGACTAAATCATTCTACAAAGTTACTGGTAACTCATAATTCTTTACAAAGCATGTGAATATTGGGAAGAATGTTTATTCCGATTCAAACCCATTTGGAAACAAGGGCTATGACGTTTTTTCCGGGTCCTAAAAACAGAAATCGGAGACGCTTGTACCATGAGCGTGATTTTTTCCTTTCAACAGAAAGCAACTGCATGCGATTTCAAAGTGTGTTCTCAAAACTCTTACTCTGTTTAATATGAAAGAAAACAAACAGAAGAACTGTGGAGAGAAAAGGAGAACAAGAGGCGTTTATGAATCACTTCTACACATGGCGGCAGGAACTACTAGCTCCAAGAAGTTAAAGAGAGCTCTTCAAAACCCACAATATCAATATTAAGATGCAGCTGTATTTAGGAGTTCTCCTCAGAGTTTGATGTTTCTAGTTTGGGAAGTTTTAAATATAAACATTTTTACAAGCTTCTTCCGCATGTAGCTCAAAAGCGAGTATAATTAATGAGAGCTGCGGGTAACCGGAACTCGAGGTGCAAGTGGAGGACTAAAGACCAGAGAAAAAAATTGCCTTCTTATTTCTCTATCTCTTAAAATCCCCTCTTTATATATTAGATGATAGTAAAATTCACTTTATTCGGAACAGAGAGGTTAGAACCTAAGATCAAACTTGACCTTCTGCAGGGGCTGTGTGCTAACCGATTGAGCCCTATCTGCTCTACTGACTTTAAAGACTTGCTCAAGAAGGTTTCAAATCAATGGTCTGACTAAATTTGTGATGAAGAAAAACATCAATGTTTTGAGAAAAAGTGTTAAAATGAGAGTTTTTCACATCTTTGGACACAAGAGGGGTAAAGTATTTATTTCAAGATTTCAAATCGTATTGACGATTTGATGTGTCATCCAGTTTAAAGACTTGAGGATTGCGTGGGTTTTTGTGCAGCCTGGTTTAACAATCATGCGGGACATGTTTTCAACTCGGAGTTTATATGAGTAACTGAATAGAATGTATACACGGCTTAACTGTGACCGTAGAAGTAAGCAAGACTTTAAGTTTCAGTGTTAAATGGGAGACTGACAGAAACACTCAAAGTAATTTAGTGACAACTGTTGTCCGGTTCTCAGTGTAATACCGCGTTCATATCAAACACTAAACATGATTATATTAAACTGGTTCGACTTTAAAATGTTGCTTCTGTAACGTGTTTATAGGTTTTTACGGGTTCTAAATTGAACGTTTTAATACCCAAACGATACATTAACAGATTTATACAGTTTTTAAGGCAGTTTGAATATTGCAACTGTCAAATTAATTTTCAAGTATGATTAAACAAAACCTGTTTAATGGGTAGTGTGAACGTGGCTTAAGTCTCATTGTCAAGACAATAGAAAGTACGGATGAGAAGTGTGTTTCTCTTACTAGCAAGCTTCCGAGTCTTGCGCAGTGCACGAACCATGGCACAGCATTGCTACGAATTCCACCTAAGTTTTTGTTATAAATACTCGTAGCACATGCTTGCTAAGGTGCTGGTAAGGCTGCCTAGAATGCTAGACTTTACACATGTACAGCAGGACTCTGGTCTCTGTCAACGTAGCGATCTTTATATTTTTTTGCTGGCAGTGACGCAGTAATATAAAACAATAAGATATCTCGAACCTTCTGCCTTATTGTAAGTTTGTTCACATTCAGTTACATGTAGGCACCCAGTCACAACCTATATTGAATAAGGCTGAATTTTTATATTGGCAATGATTTTGTTAACTTATCAGGACTAAGGTGCAATTTTCTATGGTTTCCTTGACTTGTTGCCTAGAAACAAATTTCATTGATTTCACTCACCCTACCGACTGAGCCACAGAACTTCAATCAGTGTTAGGTCTTTAAGTTTGTATGGATGCTTTGTACTGTCACGTGACCCGCGTAGCAATCGTAACTATGCCTTTATCCAAATGATAGTTAAAAGCAACAAGGCGGCCTGAGAGACGCGTGTTCCACCGCGATTCTTTGGCCGCAGAAGTGCGCAGAAACTACGACGATAAGATAAAATTAGTTTGAAATATCGTTCCATACATTGTTAGCAAGAAAACATTTATTGAATCAATGAAAAGATTGTCAGAGATCGAGTTTGCAGATATTGCTTGCGAACCTATCCAGTACTCCTTCCGTCCTTGACACACTGAGTCGCTTCAATGCAAAGGAGCAGTTGAAAGCTTATAATAGCATACAATAGAGTCACTTCTTGTTAATTTCTGGGTGGTTTTTGATATCTCTTGTTCTGCTTTGTGACAATGAACCTTGCTTGTTTCGCAAATAACACTTGACATTCGGTAGACTATCAAGGGTCTAATCACAAAACAAAGCATGGTTATGTCTAGAATGTAGGAGGTTAAAAACGGTTTGCACACCAGCATTGAATGTTACTCGAAGATAGTTGCAAAGTATATATATTAATCATTAGTTCCTAGTTAAATGAAGTCTTGGCATCTCCGATACTTTTGATTCAAAATAAAATTATTCATGACACACAGTAGTATATGCATGTATAAAAATATGGACTCAAGAAGATTAAGATGCACACAATACCTTTCAGAGTTCAATTCTGTGATTTATCAAAGCTGTCCGTTTTGTTATTTGCTGTATAATTTTAAGTTATTTCCATGATGGTGTTAATAAAGACTGTAGAATTTATATGAAACAAATTTGATCTATTAGTTCTTTGGTATAATTCAATAATTCAATATAAGCATCTGCTGAAACACCCGATTTTGTCATTGTCGGAATCAACACGTATTTTTGTACACAAAACAGTAATGCAGAGTTTTCATAATGGCAAGTTTCAAAAATATCCATACTCCATATGTGTTCTTTGGTGGTATTTTCAGATCGGAATGGACCTGAATAAAATTCCCTGAACTGTGAGGTGCGGGTGGGGGGGGGGGGTTATCAAGGGAGTTTGGCTGTTTGCAGGCACTAATATAAACACTTATAAGCTCTTATGGCAGATGTAAGGTTTATTGATAAACCAGAATAGGTCAACCAAAACTTTTTATTAACTCCGAAAACTAACAAATTTGTAAATTCGGCACCTCCTGCCCCCCTTTTAAAAATATTAGCTCTGTCCTCACTGTTCAAAATTGTGTTATCCGACTTTGTATTAATCAGCAATTTTGCCAACAATTTTTACATCAGTATGAGTAAAAAATACCTAGCTTCACCTTTTATTGGGAACACTGTTAGATTTCTTCTAAGCACTACAGCTAATCTGCACTGAGAAACAACAGACTTTCCGCAGTTTGTCAAGGCACAGGAGACAAATGCATTGTATCAAGTAAGCTTGTGGCACCATTGGCAGAAGTCATTGGGTGAAGTTCCATGCCCAAGCAAAGTTTGCATCTGACAAACACAAACAATAGCTGTTTTTCATAAGTATGGAAATTGGCAATCAACCTTGTGGTCCCAATATCTAATGTGACCGCGGAGGTTTGCCCCTTACCCCCCTCCCCCCCCCCTTTCTCAAGTAGAACTCATGACATGCTAGTCAAACAAATCCAAGATCTGCTTAGATCAAATAAGCAGGAGGAAAACTTTGCTGTAGAATACAATGCAGCCTCCGGTCATCAATTACAGATTAGTGAAACTAGCACTGTTCCTTGTGGCGTAACTCCTAAATAAAACTTGGCAATGTTAGTTGCTGGTGTGTTTTAACAACAACCATGTTTGCACACAGGCAAGCAAATCCGAGGGACAGTAAATAACATTTTTGAAGCTAACAATGTAGACTGCACAAGATGCAGGTTCTCTCTTAACCTTATTTGAAGATTCAGTTTCAGCTCGTCTCTTTCGGGTCAATGAACAAGGGTTCAAACACACCGCCGATGTCAAGCTTGCGAACCTCCTTGCGTGGCTCGTCTGCTACCTGAGCGATCAAGCGTTAGCCATAGATACGGTCTCCGCTCTGGTGGAACTAGGTAGTGCGTCAGCAACAATCGTCTTGTGCGCACTGTTAGATTAATCTTTTTTTAAGTACGTGTAACCGTTATTATTGTTATTTTGTTAGTGTTTGTCTTGATAATTGTTATTATGTCATTGTAGTTTTGCAATCTTGTACAGTATCAATATTTAATTTCTGTTACTGACCCCTCTTGTAATTTAGCGAATGCTACCTAAGTTAAAAACAAGCGAATCATTTGTGTTCTTCTTCTTCTTCTTCTTCTTCTTATTATTTTATTATTATTATTATTAACAGAGCTTGCATTGATTGTAGGTCCATGTAGACCTTTGCGTTTTCGTCTGCTTTCTTAAAAATTATCTTTCCTCAACAGTTCAATCAAATTTTGAGTGGTGGTCGGCTTGCCTGGGCCAGTTAGGCTGAATACAAGTTTGATCAACAAATGTTGATATGGTATGTTTTTCGCCTGTGAGCCTTGATGTGTAGCTGATCACGTTTCAAGCGTTAGCTTTTCAGCGGAGCAAACGTTGTTTTGGTCTATTTGAGAACATTTCTTAAAAATACGGCAAGGTGTAGGCCGAGTTAGGCTGTTAATAATACTTTTGTTAAGGTTTGCGTTTTTTAACAATAAGGTTTGGGTTACTTCAATCTATTGTCTTTTATCCAATGGGATTTTTCGTTCGAAGAGCAAAGGATGACCCAACCTCCAGCCGTGTTACAGACAAGCCTGGGACGTGCCGCAGTTGCTACGCAGTAAGTAGGCGACGTCATGAAAAAGGCGCCAGTTTTGTGCGCCATTTCCATGTGCTCCGTGTGCAGCTTCCGGAGACTTAGTTATTCATTGTATTATTCGTATTCTTATAAATGTTTTAGTCTTTATGTTCGTGAAGAGCCTTGTCAAAAATAAAGGGTTTACCCATTAAAGTGTCCATTAACTTGCTTTAGCCACTGGTCGAAGATAAAGTCCCCCGTCCGTCACTTTGAACTAGGTTGGATTCGGCCCTGATGCAATTTAGAAACCACATGCTAATGTTGAAGAAGGAATGACTGCGTCAGCCGCCGACTGGCACTCACATGGAAAAACGCCACCAGTAATCTAAGAGAAGCCCAAAAAAGCTGACAGACTTAACTCAACTTTCCCGATCAGTCGGTGACCAGGACTAGGACAACCTGCAATGTCGGCAGCATGTCTGTGACAAACGCTCACATATGCCGGAGGGTATCTAAAGAATATGTCTAATGTTTCCAGTGTCGTTTTTTATAGAGATACATATGTCTATTAATTTCGTACCCATTTAGTTTTGAGGCAAGATGGGAAAATTTAGTATAATATCAAAATGTTTTGACCAACTACTTCGATGTCAAAGATCACAGTGTTATAATTGTACACGGTTTTCGTAAACGTACAAATTATAAGGTCAATTAAGTTGCGATATTCTATTTTATCTATGTTCACGATCAATAACAGTTCACAAAAAATGTGTTTGAAATAGTGCACTCCTTCAAACAATCAATCTTGATCAAAGGTAAATCTACGAATTTTCACTTTATGTTTTTTGAAACTTGACGAGAAAATGCCTTCTTAAACCTTAAACGGGCAGGGGGGAGGGGCAACGAACCCCACTCCCTCGGTTTTTTTGGTCTTAAATTTTTGTCCCTCGACCAATTGCCAAAAGCTTTTGCATAACTGTTCCTCGACAATAAACACATCTTTTGACACTAATTAAGTGACGTTATCGTTGATGACGCCATCATACTAATTGCCCGAAATAGGAGATTGCTGTCAAACTTTCGATGTTCTAAATTGAAATGAGTAAAAACTTGTAGTTATTAATAATTTTCTACTTATTTCGTAGTTTTGGCATATTAAATGTTGTTTTCAAGCTATTTGCAACAAAATTTCTTAACTTTAAGCAAAATCTCATAAAATTGAAAATCCAAGATGGCTGATTTTGTAATTGTTAGCATGGCAACAGCGGCTAATTAAGTGATGAATGTTACTATGCAAATTAAAAAGTGGATCATACACTAATTGCATGCCAAATGGCATGTGCATATTACTGTATGTGTGTGGCAAAATCGCCAGCATGTATAACGGATAAAAATGACAAAAGGCAGTGAGCTTTTTCTCTTTTTTCCTTCTTCCTTTACGGCCACCCCTCTTAGTAAGGAATATTTGCTGGGGATCAGCTTTGATCTAATTTTAGATGTTCGAAACTTGGGTTTTAAATGTAGTGATTGCAAAGGCCTGGGAAAATATTTCCTTACGCAAGGAGTTCCACTGTTTGATTGACCTGGGATAGAATGATATCCTATGGGATTATTCAGTCTTTCATTGCATTTTCTTGAAAGTATGAGATTTAACATGCCTACTTTTCCTAGTTTGTTTGCGTAAATTTTCTCCTGGATCTATAGCGACAGGGGCCGTTTACAATCTTGTACAATGCATACAAGTCTCAGCCGAAACCCAAGTGTGACAACAACAGTGAACACAATCACGGTGTTTAAACATGACGGATCAAATTCCCGTCATTGCTTTGCTCTTCCTCACAAGGTAGCACTTTAATCTATACGTTTAAAAAGTTTAAAGCTTTTTTAAATGAAATAGATTTATTTTACTTTGCAAGACTTTAATAGACGTTGTTGCTGTCCGTTTTTTATATGGTCACTTTTCCTTTTGCACAAGAAGCTCCTTCCGAGAAAACAGAATGACAACAAGATCCTCCCCGTTGCTCCCGATATTATTTAGTCCCGTTCCTTGTGTCTTTTGTAGTCCAGCCGTGAAAACTCAATTATCAGTTAAAACCAACCCTTACCAAAGCACTAGCTATTAAAACAAGCCGATGCTTCCAGCTTGAAGCACGCACGCCCTCATTATCGGCAAGTCGTGTGGGTGTCTATGAAACGAAGACCCTAAAGCAAAGACCGAAGACCCGCCAAATCAAAACACTGAAGACCGAAGAACCCCGAATCTAAAAAGCGAAGACGGAAGACCCCTCCCCCGCTAAACTTAAAAAGATGTCCAAAGACCCCCCCCCAAAAAAAATCTAAAAGACGGAGACCGAAGACCCCTCCAAATCTAAAAAACGAAGACCGAAAGCCCCCAACCAAACCCGGATAATTAAATGAACGAAGGCCTAAGAAAACCGGTTGGTACAAAACGCAATTTTTGGGTTGTAGGTTATAAATTCTAGCTTATAAAAATCCTAGGTTTCAGTTGTCTGCTCCGCAGCTACTCTTGCCATTTATTTTCATCGTTTGGCCGATACATACTATGCGAAAATCCAATAAGGCCCAGGAATATGTAATTCTGATCTGAACGCGTTTGAAAACTACATTAGTTTACGAAGCCCCCCTCCCCTTTTTTTGCTGTTTGGCGCCATAACAAACTGAACAGATAAAAAATAACGCGCATGTTGAGTTGTTTATCACCTATTTGCATCAAAATCTCCTGCTGTAAAAATATTCGATCATTTCTTTTCAAAATATCTTCAAAACCGCTGCGGGAGGTAAAAAACAGATAGAAAAGAAAAGAAGTCCTTCGTCCATACAATTGAATTTCGGGGGTCCATCGGTCTTTGCGTTTTAGATTTGGGAGGGTCTTCGGTTTTTCCTTTTTTATTTATATTTTTTCGGGGGGGTCTTCGGTTTTCGTTCTTTAGATTTGGGGGGAGATGTCTTCGGTCTTTGTTACTTTTTAAAATATTTTTAATTTAATCGATTAATGATGCGACGGATACTTTTTCAGGAAAAAGTGGAGGACGGATAGACAATTCGTGTACGAAGATCTCATATATTTGCTGTCAGTTTCTGACACGCTATCTGACCTCTCGATGACCTCATACACTTTATTACTGTAACTTGAAACCGCGCGACGTGATTTGATTGCTGTAAATTTGTAACGATTGATACCCAGCATTAAAGCGTTATTTTCTATCCTGTGAGCGCCAAAACACAAACTACAGAAAGTACGATTAATAAAGTCCACTTACCCTGCACCTTTAGTACTACTATCGAGTGATTTGATGGTGTTTTGCGACGGTCAATTTCTTGCTTGTTGCTGTCCGGTCACTGACGCTCAACCCTGAAATCTGAATACATAACACAATAGACAAGGTGTTCAACTCGCGATCTCGAGGCCGCCAAAATCGGACTACAACAGAATTTTACCGAATTTCAAGGAATTTCTCACACTTACAATTCAAGCATCTCTCGTCGTGACCTGCTTTAGGTACGTTGAAGTGAAATGAGTGGCCAAAACCGTAACATTAAAGGCAGCAAATTCTTAGAGTTAGTATTAAAGCGGGTGTAGAGTCGGTATTAAATTACAGTATAGGCTGTGTCTAAATGGCCGGCAGTCCAATTTTTTCTAGTTAATTTAGAAGTAATTGGGTTTTATCAAATGAAACTCCCATAACGAATCACCAAGCGTTTATCTTGACAACAATATGGTATGGTTTAATGTCAACGTTTTGTCTTTTCTCGGCATAGGAAATGATGGTTTTTTTCGACGGCACTTAACAGCTCAGGGTCTTTAAATAGCTACATGTAAATGGCCGGCAGTCCAACGAGAAGCTGTTGGTGATTCCTAATAAATATAGGGGAGTTTCATTTGATGAAACCCAACAGATTTCTTGATTTATTAGAAAAAGTTGAACTGCCGACCGTTTAGTTATTTGAAGACCCTGGCCGGCTGCCGGGCATTTAGACACAGCGTATATTATAAAGAGTTTGTACGGGAACAAAAATCAAAATCGTTCTAAATTGGTGCAAACGGCGCAAATACGTTTCCTTACCTTAGTTGTTGCTCTCTTGTGTCATTATATGGACGATTTGAGGAAATTTTGACGAAGGAGAAAGCATCCCAATCTTGCCGTTGCTCGCAGGCGACCGTCTCGAAGCCTCGACTTCATGCGCGGCCATGAGAGGCATGTCAACAAACGCACTCTCCGATGATTGCGTGCATTAAGGTTGTAAAGCTTGCATGGCATCAGAGGTTGAGCAGTGATATATTTTTGCAGGAAAGAAACCTTGCGTTTCGCGTTAGTTTCGATGCCGAGCTGAAAACACCGAGTTTTAGTTTCTTTCAGACGTGGATCTGCATGAAACAGCCCAACAATCAACCGATAGGATCATCTTTAAGCTCACAGAGCCAAGGTTGTCCGCACACCCGTAAAACTGTGGCGGACCATGACAGACTTCTCTAAATACTAGCATCGATTGTTTCGTACAAATTGTTAGTGTATGGGAACATAAAAACTTGCAGTATTCTTGGATAGTTAACCGCATTGCTCGACCGTTACCTTAGCGAGTCGAGATTAGACCGCAGACAAATGTCAGTCAGGTAAGTTATCAAGTCATAGCTTATTTTGATTTATATCTCATATGTGTTACAACTTCAATGGGTAAAAAGTTATCGAGTACTTCTTTGTCAACCTAACTATGTTTTAGTCTAGCAACTCCCCACGTGACTCAAAATAGTCTTGTTTACATTTTAAAAATAATCGGAGAGGAAACAGAGGCAGAGTTGGAAGTAGATTTCTCAAAGTGTTGCGTTGTGTGGTGTAAATTCTTTAACCAATTAAATATATGTTATTGCAAAATACTATTAAATACGATGGCGGTGTTCTGCTGCCATATGCGTTAGTAAGTTGAGTCACTCATTTGATGAATGTCCAAGACTGTAAGTTGTTGTTGTATTAATTAACGGTAAGAATCGACCCTGTCAACATCCAGGAGAAATGAAGGCAAGTGATAATTCCTAAACTTTTTTTTTAAAAGATCGTCGAAAGTACTTCACTGATCTGTGATTACTTCTGGTTAGTAATTTATAGGTCCAGTTCAGACGTCGTGCATGCTTCTGCCTTGTTGAACTAAATTCAGGAACTAAGTTCGACGAAGGGCAATGCATTGCGTCTGAATCAACTTTTCGGTAAAGTTCGGCAAAGCAGTTTTAACCGTTCGTCAAGCTCTGACATGCTACACGACTCTGGCGGCCATTCAATGGCTTTTAGAGCTACACAGCGAGAAGTTGCCACAAGGAAAAGAATGAACGTTTTACTTTATAAAGTCGATTAGGGAAACGCTTTAGCCAAACAGATATTGCTCTGCTGCCGTTCACTGCTTCATGGAAACCTATATCGAATGATACGCGGGTGAGTCGCTAAGAGTTGTCTACATCCGTACAGTCATGAATGTCTATATCAGTCTTTAATTAAATGTTTTTTCGACAGTTCAAATTTAACATAGGTTTCTCTACTTTATTTACAGGCAGCCCAAGCTTACATTTTTTGTTTTAAAACGGTAGGTATTGCGCAATACAAGACTCTGTATGGGAACTCCTGGATCGGGTGATTTATAAGACTTTTTAAGGAAATCCACTTGAAACATATTTTCCTCTTTGTTAAAACTTTGAAATAGTTATATATCTATACAGACAGCTGTCCAGTTAAAGCAGTTCAAAAATAAAACTATAGGCCTTTGACTTCTCACCATAGATGAGACAGTTAATAATATCTGCTACTAAGGCTGCGTCCACACTGCGTCGGGTAAATTTGAAAACGCATCTTTATTTACACGGTTAGGCCTTTCGTCCACACTACGCCGGTGAATTTTGTAACCGAAAACGGAGCTTTTCGAAAACGCCGGCTAGAGTGGATAAATTTGAAAACGCCGGCTAAATGTTCTCGTGTGGA